>WNWK01028674.1:0-25150 GCA_009830355.1 Cherax destructor | reverse complement strand
TTTCTATGTTGATTATCATATGTAAATTATGTTTGTAATTATAAGCGTTCATATGTTTCGAACGTTTCCATGTATGTAATATGTACATATACCTGTCTCTTAAATAAAATATAAAAAAAAAAAAATAATTTAGTCTATTAGCAATAATTTTTTCAAAAACTTTACCCGTGACCTCTAGTAGGGAAATAGGTCTATAATTATCAGGTTTATGGACATCTTTATATGGTTTGGGAATAAAAATCATCTTCGCTGTTTTAAGAGCAATTGGAAAATGTCCAGTGGTCAGAATGGCATTAAAGATGTTAACCAGAGTTTCTTTACAATTCCTAGGTAAGTATTTTACTTGCTTGACAGTAATGCCTGATAAACCCGGTGCTTTGTTCCGCATTTTACCTATAACTTAGGGAGATTGGTCTAGTGAGAGGATGGTCCTCTTCAAGAGAAGATATATCAATCAGCGGCAGCGGTTGGAGATCATGTAGGTTGTCATTTCTCCAGGCATTGACCCCTTGATAGTGGATATTATTGAATCTTTTACTCGTATTTGTGTGAGAATTTTCGCCCACACCTCACCCATCAAATTAACTTGGTTTTGTGGGTCATCTAATTTTATGTTGATTTCTTCATCATCTTCGTCAGTAAAAATGTATGTAAGATAGTTGGCAGCCTTATGTTTAGTCCCTAAAAGCTGACGAATCTTGCTCCAAAACTTTGCCGGTTGACGTTTATACTGGTTTGCTTGTTGAACAAGATTTTTCCCATAATTCGTTCTTATGCTGGGAAATCAAAGTAAATTAGTTCTCAACATCTGCAGTACAGCCCGAGTTGGCTGACTTGTGAGTAGATGTCTGTTACATTCAGTTTGATAATTCTTCATGCAGTCACGTATTTCGGAAGTAGGTTTATATTGCTGGTATATTTTTGATGTTGTTTTTGACAGGTTGCATGTGTTGCCTCTAGTATACGATCATGCAAAGAGTGTAATGCGTCATCGATTTTATTGAGAGGCTGGCCATCAAGTGAGATGGTATCATCATGGCCCAGGTATTCTCTGAATGGGTCAAATCCCAGAGAGTTTAAGTTAATTTTTGGAGGAGTGGAATCCTAAATGGCGATGCCTGCAGAGTGATGATAACTGGGATGTGATCGGAACCCACATTGCCACCAGGGAAGACCCTGCAGTGGTAGAGGTCACAATCTTTATTGGTCAAGACTATGTCAGGTGTCCCTGGACGATGGCCTACAAATGTCTTAAAAAAGGGACCTTGAAAGGAGAGGTGTCTTGCTGATATGATATTAAATAACTGCTTTCCTTTTAAGTCACCTCGTTGATTTCCGACTCCACAGTTGAAAAGTGCAGGATGATGGGCATTAAAATCACCAGCTAGGAGAGTGGGAACATTTCTACTAAGTAACCCATGCAGGGGATAGAGGCTATATATGACTGCCGAGGAGGGAAAAGGCAGTTGCAACATAACGGACCATATGAGGTCGTCAGTTCTACAGCAAGAATGTTGTCTTCGTCAAAATGTATGGGGCGAAATGCATACTCTATTTTAACTAGGATGGCCACTCCACTGAAGGAACCTCTCGATTTCTCTATAGTGGTCCCTCGGTTTTCGCCGAAAATTCGTTCCAGAATGCTGCTCAAGTGCCATTACCGAACGAATTTACTTCCTTAAGAAATAATGTCACATAGGTTATTCTATTTCAGACCCCAAAATTTCTTGCAACGCACTTACAAAAATACACTTACATAAATGTTCGAGTTTGGAGATGCACGGAAACCGACATAACTTAATATGTTGATCTTCCCTTACAGCTGGTCGATCACCATGCCCAGCCCTTCTAGGGCAGGGTAGGTGCCAAGGCTGGAGCTTGCTACCATCTGCGGCTTGCAAGCCTGCCCTTCCCGTCAACCTCCTTGGGGCGGGGAAGGTGGCAGACCAGAGGGGCCTAGCAACTATCTACCTACCTGCCTCGTGCTTGTGGGCGAATATGGTTAGGCCTGGTACCAGATGGTCCCACCGCTGAGGGGTACCCCCTCCCACGGGAGACTTAGGTCTCTGCTACTCCCTCGCCAGTGAGCCGGAGCCGGGTCGCCATCTGGTAAAGACCCGGGCCGGGAGATTTCCCGGTGAATCAACACCTCCTCCTCCTCCTTACAGCTGGCGGTCGATCACCATGCCCAGCCCTTCTAGGGCAGGGTTGCCAAGGCTGGAGCTTGCTACCATCTGCGGCTCGCAAGCCTGCCCTTCCCGTCAGCCTCCTTGGGGCGGAAGGTGGCAGACCAAAGGGCCTAGCAACTATCTACCTACTTGCCTCGTGCTTGTGGGCGAATATGGTAGGCCTGGGACCAGTTGGTCCCACTGCTGAGGGGTACCCCCTCCCATGGGAGACTTAGCTCTCTGCTACTCCCATGCCAGGGAGCCGGGCCGGGTCGCCATCTGGTAAAGACCCGGGGCCCGGGGGAATTCCCGGTGAATCAACCCTCCTAATCCTCCTTACAGCTGTCTCCTTTAGGAGGATTATAGATCGACACCATGCCTAGCCCTTTTAGGGCAGGGTAGGTGCCTGAGCCAGAGCTTGCTTCACCTGGTGGCTCACAAGACTGCTATTCCCATTAGCTCTCCTGGAGCGGGAAGATGGCAGACCAAAGATAGGCCTAGCTTCTCCCTACGAGCCCCATGAGGGCGAGGAATGTGGCTAGGCCTGAGGACCGTTGGTCCCACAGATGGGGAGGTCCAAGGTACCTCCTCCCATGGCAGACGTTAGTCTGAGATACTCCCGAGACAGGGAGCCAAGGCCGGGCCACCACTTGGACAAGGCCCGGCCGGGAGAGTCCGGCGAATCACCAAGAAGAAGAAGGAGGATTATATCAGGGTTGTGGTTACACAATTCAACCTCAAGGAGGAAACGGTTGTTAAAGAAATGTTTTATATTAACTTGTAAAAAATTTATTCCCATTATTTATTCTTGTTCACATGATGTTTGGGGTCTTTAGAGATGGTTCCAGTAGTACGAGTGCTTCGTCTTTCCCTGCCCATACTCTCCCTACTTGATTCATCAGTGAAAGAAGCGTAGTTTTGAGTAGTTTGCTGCGTATTGACCAAGACCAAGTCTTCACTGCAGTTGGAGATATCTAAAGAAGCATCAGAGTCCTCTGACTGAAGAGGTGTGGTACATCCATATACTGGCCTCAAAGTTCTCCCAGAGGGGGAGACATAGGTTGCTCCAAATGAGAGTTCGTCAGATCAATAGAATTATTACGTGAAGGCATTTGTATTACAGGGTCAGCTTCAGTAGCGGTAGTTTGAGCACCATTGTCTGGTGCAGGTTCATGGGTAGTTATTAATGGAGCAAATTGCGTTGAAACTGGTTCTGTCAATACATTAGAAGTGAAAGTGAAGGAAGGTTGCTCATGCATGGGAATAGTTGAGGGCACATACGTCCTATCGTGAGGAGGTTGATCCATAATCACCTGTACATTATTTGGAATAATTATGGGTTGATTCCCATTGGCCACTAACAAGTCATTGAATATGGAGGAACAGAGTTTAACATTGTTTCCAGCAATCTCCTTGGCCAGCATGAAAAGAAGAGGACCCTCTCTTCCACTTAGGATCCAGGAGATTTAGGTAGTGGTGCTGCCCCTGGAACTTGAGACACAGTAGGGGGAGAATAGTGTGCTGCAGGAGGGGCAGTAGTCCAAACATTGGAACTGGCAGAGGTGGCTGGGTGAGGCCCACCATATCCAGGGAGGTTTGGAAATGATGCTTGAGACATTGTTGGTGGTGCTTGAGTAACGGGTTTTGCAGAAGTTGCATGTTTCTTGGCCTCTAGAATTTTCTGAATTGTATGTTTCCTAGCAGGACAGTTTGGGGAAACAGCATGATGTTTCCCGTGGCAAAGGACACACTTGGGGTTATTTTTATTATCACAAACTTTGAAAAGATGCTCACCAGAGCATATACTGCAAACAGGTGTTTGTTTGCAACATTTATTTGAAGTATGTCCAAACTCATAGCATTTAAAACATTGCATAACATGAACATATCTCTCCAGAGATATTTAATCAGGAGGGCATCTGGTACCAGAGTATTTAAACCCATGTTGACACAAGAATTTGGCTTCATCTGGAGTTTGCAGGATTAATTTTAGTGAGTATCGATTTCTGGAAGGCTTAGAAAATTTGTACGCCTTGAGCACTATAATTTCCGGGTTTTCGCTATTAAGGTCTGCAATGAGTTGTTCTGGAGAGCAGTCTCTCAAAAAAACTACTTATCCGTGCAACAAAGACAGTCCTTTGAGCTTGATAACTCTCAGGAGGATTGGGGATAACTCCCAGAGTCTGTAATTTGTCAACCACATCAGGTTTAAGTAGTTGAAGTAATTCTTCCTCAGAAGAGAGGAGCAGAACTGCACCAGAGTTAGTCTTAAAAAGATCAACTGGTGCAACCGTGGAATTGGAGCAAATACATTGCAGTATTTCCTGATTAGATTTCAGGTTGTCTGGAACCCGTATCCTTACTCGTATGCGTGTCATGATGCCTGGGAAGGTACATCAGACACACAATTGCCTTAAAAAAAAAGCAAAACTTTCCTGTGTGGCAGACCTAAACATCCTAAGTCAGCTGACTTATGAAGGTCAGCCCCTAACGACAGCCTACCCTCGAGCAGTGAGGGGGACAACCTACTCTCGAGCAGTGAGGGGGGACAGCCTACCCTCGAGCAGTGAGGGGGACAGCCTACCCTCGAGCAGTGAGGGGGACAGCCTACCCTCGAGCAGTGAGGGGGACAGCCTACCCTCCAGCAGTGAGGAGGACAGGGCCCAAGACAAAGATCGACCGGATTTTAAAAAACCTCACGGGCTACCGGATTGTCAAAATGTCTTGTGTTAACTCACCAAAGGCGAAGTTGCCGAAAAAGAAGAAGATAGGAAAGTCAGAAGGATAGCAGTGTAAAAAGTGTGTGTGTATGTGCCAGTGTAAATGTTCAGGTGGGGTATGGAGGGGGGGGGAGGGGGGGAGAGGAGGAGAGGGAGGAACAAGCAAGCTTATCACCGCCTTACCCTCTTTAAGGGATGGGACTCGAAGTGACAGCAAGGAAGTTTTCCTCTCAGCTCTGGTCAAGAATTACTCAGGATAACACAAAAACAGCTTGGGACTCAGTGTTCAGAGCAGGAGCGCAGACGACGACCTCTCTCAAGGGCGGCAGCGCGATGACTCATATCTTATTGTATCCCACTTACATCATATTAGTGCAACCAAGAATATTGATGTCATCTGTTTGCAGGAATGTAGACTGAAAGAAGGAGTACTTCCACCAAAGTTGTCTGGATATGCAGCTTATAACTTAAGGTCAACCAACTGTTGTGTGATGTGTCAGAAAGAACTTGCCACATTCACTCCTTACCCTGCAGAGTCGAGTAAACATGCAGTATCATGGTGTCAGAGTATACGCAGGCGATTTTTTGATAAACATTTTTAATCTTTATGCCCCAGCAAACCAGCTTCGACCTGCTGCTTTACCAGATCGCATCAATAGTGAACCTACCCTCATACTTGGAGACTTTAATGCCAGACATAAGAATATTGGTGGGTCTATAACAAACACCAATGGAACTAAACTAGTGAAATTTCTAAATGAGCATGATAATGTTCGTATTGTAGGCACTACTGAGCCCACTCACATATACGGAGGCATACTAGATCTGTGCCTTGGATTTAATACATCATATACGATGCATGACTCTGTAATAGTTGATGATCTTCTATCTGATCACTTCCCAAGACTCACAACTGTCAATCTTGATCATATCTCAAACAACCAAGGAACTAAATACAGAAGGAAGAAACTTATTCTCAACCCAGAACACAGAGAAAACTTTATTAACCACTTGGATCAATGGTATAAGGATTACCAGCCCACTGGCACACAAAAAATCAATGATGATCTAGTTACCACTATTGAGACTGTACTCACAAATCAATTGAGCGGGAAAAGAAAACATAAACCTTCCACTAGAAATGATAATAAAAACCAATGTAAATATTATAATGACCCACAGCTACGCAATTTAACACATGCAGCTAGGAGGATTGGTAAAGCATACAGTGAGTGTAGAACCCCAGACCTTCTCAGAACGTTCCAAACTGCACTAACAAATGCAACAAATAGAAAGCAAGAACTTAGGCAACAGGAATGGGAACACTTCGTTAGTGGATTAAATAGGTCTACCCCTTTATGTCTGGCATGGAAAGGTATAAATAAAATAACCAGGAAAAAGACTGGCAATGTTGCTCATCCCTTTCCACTTGAAAAAGCAAATGACCTTATAAATGACTGGTCCAAAATCTCCAGGCATGAAAACCTGCCATCTCATATTAAAAAAAACTTAGAGAGTGCTTCTGAAGAAAAGTTGAAACTGATTAATTTTATGAGCCAAAATATTGATGAGAGTAATTGCCTCTTCACCGAGTATGAATTAGATAATGCATTAACTAAAGGTCGATCAACTGCTCCTGGTGAGGATGGTATAACCTATGATATTCTCAGAACTCTAAGGCACGTGCCTGTTAATCCTTTGTTGGCACTGTATAATACCAATTACATTGAGGGAATTCTTCCTATTTCCTGGACCAATTGTCTCATCGTGCCTATCCCTAAGCCCCAACAGCCTGATACATTAAGACCGATCTCCTTAACTAGTTGTCTTTGAATTTTTTTTTAAAGAATGATACTTAACAGACTGTACTATAGAATCAAACACCAACTTTCCCTCTCCCTCTATGGGTTCATGAAAGGTAAGAGTGTGCAGAACTGTATTTCCACCTTTCTCACCGCACACACCTCTACTAGTTTTACCACATTTCTTGATTTAAAATCTGCATTTGATATCGCGAACAGAACTGTTATACTACATGAACTAGCCAAAATGAATATTGGTGGTAGCCTACTCTGCTGGATGAAAGGATATCTGTCAATCAGAGTATCCTCTGTCCTCTACCAAGGCTTTAGAAGAGAGTCTAAAGAAATGTCCCTAGGTATTTAATATTCTGATTAATGCTCTCCTAAATGCTCTACCTACCTCACCTAAACATATAGCTATAAGCTATGTTGATGACATCATGATCCATACAACAGGGCATAAAAAGATGAGTACCGTTTTTAATGAAGTTCAAGCAATTTGTAATCGACTAGGCCTCATAATATCTTCCTCTAAAACAAAGATATTAACAAGCAAACGACATCCCCCACTCATCTATTTGCAGGGTGAAAACATTAGCTACGTTAAAACTTACAAATATCTTGGTGTAGATGTACCCTTTACCAAATCCACTATACCACAACTAAATAAAAAATGCAAAGATAGACTAAATGCTCTTAAAGCTGTTGCTAGCTACAACTCCAACTATGGTGCTAATGTGAGAATCGTGAGAATGATGTACATAACCTATATTAGGTCCTTAATTGATTATGCTGCTCCCATGTTGATATTAGCTAGAGAAAGTTCTCTCTGACCCTTGGAGTTAATGCAAAATGAAGCTCTCAGAATTATTCTTGGCTGTCCCAAATCTACAAAGTTTCTTAATATGAGAAAGGAGCTTGGTATTTCTACTATCAGTGATAAGATTGCTGAGATTAACACTGTACTTGGTATTAGAATGTTAAGAAATGAACCAGACACTGTCACAATGAATCTTACTAAATGCCTAGAAGTAAATACACAGATATAAATAGATTGTAAAAACGTGCAATTACATTAAGTTTTATAACCTGCATGAATTGTATCACTGCAGGCAACAAGAGCATTTCACCCCTCCATGGAAGATTTGTTCATTGAATATCACATACCTGCAAGTCCCTCCCAAGAAGCTCATTGCTAGTAATCCCTTCCTTAAATCACTTGTTAAAGCAACTGCTCAAGAAGAAATTTCTCGCCTAGCTGGTAGTAATAAGTTATCACAAGTTATATACACTGATGGATCTAAACAGGAGTCTTCTGGCAGGGCTGCATCTGTTCTGGTTGCCACCTCCTTAGTTAAGAACAATAATAAATCTGTTGAACTAGGCATAAGAATTAACAACTGGGCGTCTACACTGCAAACTGAATTGTATTCAATCCTAATGGCACTAAACCAAACTTATGACACTGAGCTTGATTCTATGTCATCACTGAGGGCTCTTGACTCATACAATGACTCCAACAACATGCTCAATGGAGAAGCCAGGTATAGATACTCAAAAATCCGGGACAAAGGAATTAATGTACAATTGCTATGGATCCCATCACACATAGGATTACTCCTTCGTGATAAAGTTGATATGTTAGCCAAGAAGAGCACCCAGAAGGAGAATGTAGAATATAACTTTGGTATATCTGTGTCTAGCATTAGGAATAATATTAGAAGAGAAGTAAATAATGAAAATGATTGTTATAGGAATGCAGTTAGAAGCCTGAGTAGATCTATAACCCACTATGATAACATGAACATAGATAAGTATGCTTATGGAGCAACTTGCAATGTGAACAGACTGACTGATGTTGTAGTGGCCAGGCTTAGGCTTGGTTGGTGTGTTTGGGAGACACACAGATGATGATCAAACCAAATGCAAATTATGTGGTCAGGCATACTGTTACTGTCTTGAACACTATTTGCTTAATTGTCCACTTATTGAGGAATACAGAGATAGACAGTATAATAACCTATGTGACATGTCAAGATATCTTATTAATGAAAATAAGATACCAGATATACAAAGCAAATTTTTTAAATTTTCTTTTAACATATAAGTGAACTGTAGATTTATAGATATAAATTTATATGTATACCTGTAAACCTTTTGGGGACTAGTTCCTAGGTCTTTTATGTATCCATATGCTCTGGAGGTCGATCACCATGCCCAGCCCTTCTAGGGCAGGGTAGGTGCCAAGGCTGGAGCTTGCTGCCATCTGCGGCTCGTAAGCCTGCCCTTCCTGTCAGCCTCCTTTGGGCGGGGAAGGTGGCAGACCAGAGTGGCCTAGCATCTATCTACTACCTGCCTTGTGATGGTGGGGAATGTGGCTAGGCCTGGGACCAGTTGGTCCCGCCGCTGAGGGGTACCACCTCCCATGTAAGACTTCGGTCTCTGATACTCCCACGCTAGGGAGCCGGAGCCGGGTCGCCCTCTGGTAAAGACCCGGGCCGGGAGAATTCCCGGTGAATCAACACCTCCTCCTCCTCCATATGCTCTTGCGCTACCGTCCACAGGATGGAATAAGTAAATTAGTTTATTCAGGTATACACAAATACATTTACATAGATTATCATACATAGCAGCATATGTGTAGAGAACCTAGGATAACCCAAAAAGTCAGACAGAGTGACTTATTTCCATTGGGGATAAGGGGTGCACAATAAACTAGCCACTTCGGTGGCAAAATCTAAAATCTAATCTTCTGGGTTACACTGGGGTATCGAAATGGTTAGAATCGTTAATCATAATTTTGAAGGGTTGATCGGTAAGCCATGAAAAGGCGTCGGCCAGATGACTAAAAGCTCCAGCTGTGGGTCGTCACATGATTAAGACCCGTATCAGGAAAAACTTATCCTGGTTCTTGACAGATCTTACCTAACATAACACTGGGTTATATTGGGTTATCCTGGGTTATATTGGGTTATACCATGTTAACCTGGTTGACACTGGATTATACAAGGTTATCCTGATCCTAACTGGGTTACAGCGGGTTATCTTGGGATATAGAGGGTTATCCTGGGTTATATAGGGTTATCCTGGGTTATATTGGATTATCGTGGGTTAGTAATCCTCCCAGGAGTCAATATTACCAATAATATCTGCTCGTGTCTGACATTTTTTCAGCCAGTGATTAATAGTTTAGTTTCCCTTCAAGTCGGCCACAAGTTTAATAAAATTAAAATTTTAAAACTAATATATTTTATATATTAAGACAGCAGAATCTTAACTTTTTCTTTGTTATAATTTAAGAAATTTAAGCTTTCTAAGGCATTTTTTAATAATATACATCGTGATTCTTTTTTTTTTAAATTTTTATATAAAAATTTCAAATCGTAATTATTAAAGAAAAACTTATTTACATATATTTTCAGTCACAACCGAAATAATTCTATTTCCTACATGAGTTAACTTGGAAGATTTCTATGTCCACTCTTTCACTGAGATTCTATGTCTCACTACATGCGGACTGAAAGCTTCTATGTCTCACTACATGTACACTGAGCTCTATGTCTCACTACAGTACACTGAAAGCTTATATGTCTACTACATGTACATCTGAAAGCTTTTATGTCTCACTACATGTACACTGAAAGCTTCTATGTCTCACTACATGTACACTGAACTCTATGTCTCACTACGTACACTGAAAAGATTTATGTCTCACTACATGTAACTGAAAGTTCTATGTCTCACTACATGTACACTGAAAGCTTCTGTCTCACTACATGTACACTGAAAGCTTCTATGTCTCACTACATGTACACTGAAAGATTCTATGTCTCACTACATGTACACTGAAAGCTTCTATGTCTCACTACATGTACACTGAAAGCTTCTATGTCTCACTACATGTACACTGAAAGCTTCTATGTCTCACTACATGTACACTGAAAGCTTTATGTCTCACTACATGTACACTGAAAGCTTCTATGTCTCACTACATGTACACTGAAAGCTTCTATGTCTCACTACATGTACACTGAAAGTTCTATGTCTCACTACATGTACACTGAAAGCTTCTATGTCTCACTACATGTACACTGAAAGCTTCTATGTCTCACTACATGTACACTGAAAGCTTCTATGTCTCACTACATGTACACTGAAAGCTTCTATGTCTCACTACATGTACACTGAAAGCTTCTATGTCTCACTACATGTACACTGAAAGCTTCTATGTCTCACTACATGTACACTGAAAGCCTTCATATGTCTGAGCTCATGCCACTACATGTACACTGAAAGCTTCTATGTCTCACTACATGTACACTGAAAGCTTCTATGTCTCACTACATGTACACTGAAAGCTTCTATGTCTCACTACATGTACACTGAAAGCTTCTATGTCTCACTACATGTACACTGAAAGCTTCTATGTCTCACTACATGTACACTGAAAGCTTCTATGTCTCACTACATGTACACTGAAAGCTTCTATGTCTACTACATGTACACTGAAAGCTTCTATGTCTCACTACATGTACACTGAAAGCTTCTATGTCTCACTACATGTACACTGAAAGCTTCTATGTCTCACTACATGTACACTGAAAGCTTCTATGTCTCACTACATGTACAGCTTCTATGTCCATACAGTACTAGCTATGTCTCACTACATGTACACTGAAAGCTTCTATGTCTCACTACATGTACACTGAAAGATTCTATGTCTCACTACATGTACACTAAAAGCTTCTATGTCTCACTACATGTACACTGAAAGCTTCTATGTCTCACTACATGTACACTGAAAGCTTATATGTCTCACTACATGTACACTGAAAGCTTCTATGTCTCACTACATGTACACTGAAAGCTTCTATGTTTCACTACATGTGCACTGAGGAGGTGTTGATTCACCGTGAAATCTCCCGGCCCGGGTCTTTACCAGATGGCGACCCGGCTCAGGAGGAAGGGCTGAGGGGACGGAAGGGGATGTAGGGATAGTTTGATATGTGGATGATACTACTGTACTAGTGCTAGATGTAGAGGAGTTAGTGAATGTGGGGCGTTTTGTAGAGATTTTTGGGAAGGCTACTGGGATGAAAGTAAACTATGCGAAATATAAATTGTTGGAGGTAGGTAGGTGGGTAGGGGGGAGGGTTGGTGAGGGCAGGGGGTGGGCAATAGTAGAACAGGTGAAGATTTGTGGGGTGGTGTACCGGGCAGACCCCGTGGAGGCCCGGGCGGTTAATGCAGAGGTGGTAGTAAGGGAGGCTATTGGGCGTATGGGTGGATGGCAGCCTGGGGACGTCACATTGCATCAGAGGGTGGTGATCGTTAATTCATTAGTGTTTAGTAAACTGTGGCATGTGGCGGTGGTGTTCCCCATTATTTTTGAGGATGTGAAGGAATTGCAGAGAAGGGCATTACGTTATATATGGGGTTATGGGAGGGCATGGTTAAGTAAGGAAGTGGTAATTACCAGGGTAAGTCAAGGAGGTTTGGGGCTCATCCCGTTAGCAAGGCGTCTGCAGTGTGTTTACATTAAGCATAGATACCTCAGGGTGGGTGGGGTGCGTGGGAGGAGAGTGGGATTGGTTATGGAAGATGTCAGAAGGTGGTGGAAGGGGAATGATCTGAGGGAGTGTGAGGGAATGTTGAGGCGAATCATGGTGGTTCAGGAGCCGAGGAGGATCACTGCGAGTCTCCTGGGCAGGAGAGGGGTGCAAGGGGAGGTGCTGCATCTTCACCTGTTCCACAATTGCCCACCCCCTGCCCGCACCAACCCTCCCCCCTACCCACCTACCTACCTCCAACAATTTATATTTCGCATAGTTTACTTTCATCCCAGTAGCCTTCCCAAAAATCTCTACAAAACGCCCCACATTCACTAACTGCTCTACGTCTAGCACTAGTACAGTAGTATCATCCACATATCAAACTATCCCTACATCCCCTTCCGTCCTCTCAGCCCTTCCTCCTGAAACTAAACGATTAAAGGGGTCTTGCATGCAAGCAAACAATACCTGGGACAAGGGGCAGCCCTGTCTTAAACCCTTATCCATAGGCACCTCCATTCCAATTTTACCATTTATCTGTATCCGAACCTTGGCTCTCACATACAGAGTCTCTACCCACCCTACTAATTCATTCCCAAAACCCTGCCTCCTCATGATATCATATAACATACTCCTGTCAACACTATCATAAGCAGCACTCCAATCGATACTCAACACCTCCCCTCCTTCACCACTCTCAATAAAATCCCTAATTTGACAATGACCCACACCCATGCTTCTACCTGGGATTCCGCATTGTCCCTTATGTAAGACCATTCCCACCACCTTCTTAAGCCTATTACCTAGTACCTTTGCGAAGATTTTATAATCCGATTTTATAATCCGCACACATTAATGTTATAAATCTATAATCCTTCATCGTCCTACATTCCTCTTTTTTCTTCACCAAAACTATAACCCCAGTGTTCTGCATGCTACCCAATACCCTCCCATTCTTCATACAATTGAATACTTTAACTAAACAATCCCTTAGGGGCTCCCAATTATGCAGATAGAAATCATTAGGGAGACCATCCAATCCAGGTGCCTTCCCTTTGCTCAAACCCTGCACTGCCTCCCATACCTCTTCCTCACTAATCTCTCCCTCCATTTCTTTCCTGTCTTCCTTACTAACAATAGACCTAATCCCTTCCCCTACTACTGTCCTGTCCCTCTCCTCTCCCTCTTCCTCCTGCAAGTACTCGTTTACCCAGTGATCTACATAGTTACTTATTCCCTCAGTAGTTCGGAGCAATTGTCCTTCCCTATACCCCCCCAACTCCCGACAGACCTCCAACATCATCATAGTTGTGTCCCTCTGCCTCTTCTTAAACCATAGGAGAACACAGGCCGATGGCCTGTCTCCCCACAAGACCTCCTCCAGTCCTCCTCTCACGCATGTCCCATTAAATCACTCATTCTGCAGTTCTCTCAGACGCTCTTTCAGAATACCCATCTCATCCATCCTAGAATTCCCGCCCTTTTTGTAACAATATTCTAGTTGACCCTCCAAGTACCTCTGTAATCCGAATTTCCCCCAATTCTCTTCCCTGCCCATTTTTGTATAATACTTCCTAATACACGGCTTTGCCCACATTTCCCACAACTCAGTAAGTCTCCCGCATGCTGACCTCTCTCCCATTGCCCCTGCCACCATGCAGCAAAACTTTCTCCCTCACCAACTCCCTGCAGTAAACTTATATTCAATTTCCAGTAGCTGTCATACCTTTTAATCATTCCTTCCAGTCTAATATCTGCCAACACACCCCTATGATCAGAATATCCCACGTCCATAGCTTCTACCCTACCAACCTGTATCTCCTTAGTTACATAAATCCTATCTAGGCGTGCCTGATATCCCTGCCTCACGAAAGTGTGCTCCACACACCATCCTCCTCCTCTAACTACATCCATCATCCCGGCTGCTCCTAATACCACCCTCAGCACTCCCAGGACACAGCCCGCTCCCCTGGGCTCTACATCCTTACCCCAAATGACACAGTTCCAGTCTCCTCCTACAATGGTTATCTCAGGCAGTCCTCTCAAATGATACAGCAAAACATCCTTTACAAAACGTTCCTTAGTACTCCTGCAGAGATCCGCCGGCATATACACACTTATAAAACTCACGCGCACGTCACCCCACACCCCGTCCACCCTCACCACCCTACCCTCCTCACCCGTCTCCCACGCTAATAACTTAAAAGGACTGACCTCGCACATGACCACAGCAGCCCCTCCCTTTAATTTCCCTGAATCACTTGCATACACTCTGTACCCATTCAAACACAATTCCCTCGCACACCTGAAATTATGTTCTTGTACAAAACAAATATCTACCTGAAAACGTCGCATAGTCACCTCAAGCCACCGTAGTTTCACCTCGGCCCGAAGGCCGTTAACATTTATAGTGAGACTTCTGACAACATAGGGGGTTTTCCTCGATACCTCTGGTTTTTTGGCACTCCTCCTTCCTTCTCCTTCACACCCTGACCACGTTTAAGCCCTTCTCTTCCTGACACCCCACCCTTACCCTTGCGGGCAGCATCTACCCATGACTTTGTACAAACTTTCTGCGCGGGTGTGATCACGTCCTCATCGGACCCACCCACAGGCCTTTTACGTGAATCACTACTGTAATCCATAGCCACATTTTCCAACTGTTCGTCCTGCTTATGAACCACAGCCACCACATCCTGCACCACCAGGTTAGATTCCCCAGCATGTGATGTAATCCCGCCCTCCCCAGGCAACTCCACAGACTCCACATGCCCAACTCCAGGCTCTAATGGGGACTCTTCTCCAGGTGAGCCAAGAAAGTCTCTGAGGGCATCTTGCAAAATATGGGGCAAGTCCCCCTGCAAAATCTCCCCATCCACAGAAGCATTCCCCCCCTCCGGCTTTTCTGCACCCGAGCCTTCAGGCAGTGTCTCACAGGTGACGCCTGTCTCGTCCACCTCATCACTCCACCGCTTACTCTGTCCCACACTTGGTGGTACTTGCACCACACTCTCTGTCCTGTCAACCACCTTGTCATCCATTCGTTCTTCCTGACGACGGTCTGTCCTCCTCCCACAAGCAGCTGCAACATGATCATACGCCCCACATAGTCTGCAGGTTCGTTGTTGACCTGCGTATGTGACGTAGACTTGAGTCCTAAAATCATCAAGGACAACATACGAAGGTATAGGCCGTCGGAGAGTCATTTTAAGGGAATATGACCCTTCCTGTAATCCTGCGTAAATTCCGTCGGTCCACTTGCCCATCACAGCCGTATGCACCACTCCAAATTGTTGAAACGCTGCTCGAATATCCCCATCCAAAACTTCAAATGGCACGTTTCGGACTCGAATATAGGTATAATATCTTGATACATCTCTCAAGCGTACCTCCAGGCCAACGTTGATCACCATCTGTTTGTCCTGGAAGCTGTCCACAATCCTCTCATATGCCGCTGTCGTAGCCAACTTGATGAAAATTCTGTGCGCCCCATTCAGCGCTATGCCTCGTAATTCCTCAATTCCAATGCCATAAGCATCACGGATAATCGCAGGCAATAAAACATTCGAATTATCCGGGTACACTGCTCCTCGCAACACTTCAACACACACGGTGTTGATCCTCCTCCTTCCTCCAGTCACCATCTTGCTGAAAATCAGTAACTCTCTCGTTGGCCACCAGGTGTCAGCAACAAGAGAACCACTCACTGCGATTGCCAGGCGGCGAATCATTCATATATAACTTAAGGTTTCCTGAGATGGGTTTCTCATGTTCCATTTTGTGCCTTACTGTTGTGGAAGGCAGTTTTGGGTAGATTTTGTGTTGTAAACTGTCTACCTTTGTTAATTGTGTTTGTGTAAATATTAATTTGCTTATTGTGCAGGATGATCTATCCTTATATACATAATCTACTTTTTCGGAATGACATCATTCCTTTACCTGTGTTTTTATATTGAATAAAAAAGTTTTCAGTTTTGGAGATGAGTCATATGTTCTGTGCTATTACGTTATTATACACTGGTGAATATGTATGTTTTTGCTTCCTGTGTAACTTAATTATTGATGTTAATGATCAACAGTGTGTGTAGTTTTGTAGGGGATGGCGCTGTTAGTATAATTATTATATTGTTACAATTGATGTGTTTATATTGTCTTCTAATTTTGTAATGTAATAAAGTTTCATTGGGTCGTTGTCTGTACTTTACAGACGTGTGAATAATAAGCACTTGGGGGATGACTATATTTAGTATATTTTGTTATTCTGTCATTTACGTCATTTAGTGGCTGTTTGTGATTTATGTCCTTCGGGATTATGTACATATGGTTATTATTTTTTCCTGTTCATGGATGGTAAGCATTGAGTGATAAGTTTTTCTGGTTTTGTGCATTGTTTTTATGGTTTGTATGTTTTCTTAAGTAGGGAAAATTTTGTTAACCTTTGTTGTTGCTTTGCCAAGCACAGTTAGTGCTTGTATTTTAAGTTATCACTCTGTCTTCTGTCTCCTTATTGTCATGTGTTTTGTAATTGTTTTTTCAATAAAATAAAATAAAAAAATACATTAAGTTTTACAACCTGCATGAATTATATCACTGTAGGCAACAAGAGCATTTCACCCCTCCATGGAAGATGTGTTCATTTAATATCACATACCTGCAAGCCCCTCCCAAGTAGCTCATTGCTAGTAATTCCTTCCTTAAATCACATGTTAAAGCAACTGCTTTAAGAAGAAATTTCTCGCCTAGCTGGTAGTAATAAGTTATCACAAGTTATATACACTGATGGATCTAAACAGGAGTCTTCTGGCAGGGCTGCATCTGCTCTGGTTGCCACCTCCCTAGTTAAGAACAATAATAAATCTGTTGAACTAAGCATAAGAATTAACAACTGGGCGTCTACACTGCAAACTGAGTTGTTTGCAATCCTAATGGCACTAAAGCTAACTTATGACACTGAGCTTGACTCTATCATCATTACTGATTCTATGCCATCACTGAAGGCTCTTGACTCATATAATGACTGTAACAGCATGCTCATTTTTTTTTTTTATATTTTATTGAAAAAAAAAAAAACAATTACAAAACACATGACAATACGGAGACAGAAGACAGAGTGATAACTGAAAATACAAGCACTAACTGTGCTTGGCAAAACAACAACAAAGGTTAACAAAATTTCCCCTACTTAAGAAAACATACAAATCGTAAAAACAATGCAGAAACCCAGAAAAACTTATCACTCAATGCTTACCATCCATGAACAGGAAAATATAATAACCATATGTACATAATCCCGAAGGACATAAATCACAAACAGCCACTAAATGACGTAAATGACAGTATAACAAAATATACTAAATATAGTCATCCCCCAAGTGCTTATTATTCACACGTCTGTAAAGTACAGACAACGACCCAATGAAACTTTATTACATTACAAAATTAGAAGACAATATAAACACATCAATTGTAACAATATAATAATTATACTAACAGCGCCATCCCCTACAAAACTACACACACTGTTGATCATTAACATCAATAATTAAGTTACACAGTAAGCAAAAACATACATATTCACCAGTGTATAATAACGTAATAGCACAGAACATATGACTCATCTCCAAAACTGAAAACTTTTTTATACAATATAAAAACACAGATAAAGGAATGATGTCATTCCAAAAAAGTGGATTATGTATATAAGGATAGATCATCCTGCACAATAAGCAAATTAATATTTACACAAACACAATTAACAAATGTAGACAGTTTACAACACAAAATCTACCCAAAACTGCCTTCCACAACAATAAGGCACAAAATGGAACATGAGAAACCCATCTCAGGAAACTTTAAGTTACATACAACATGTTGGAAAACGGTTCATACCCAAGTATGTGAAAAAAAAATAAGAACCCTATATAAGCACAGCTTAAAGGGAACTTTCTACACCTATAACTATACATCACCAGTCCAGTAGGTTATGAGGAAAAGCCACTATGGTTACCCCTGACACCTTTACTCCATAAGGGTTCCCTCCCACCCCGTCTCCCGTCATACCACACACATCCCACATTCCAGTCATGTGTCATATGCCCGCTGAGTCCACCGTCACCCACCCACCCCTTCCCTTCAATCATACGTCCTTCCCCACCATGTATACCCCCCTCCCTGTCGCCGGCCAGTCCTTTTAAACCATCCCTTACAGCTCTAGTAAACTACCCACCGCCAACTCCCTATAACCCACAGAAAAAGCTGAATCCCACCTCCGACCATTAAGATCCCTATTTCTACATTTTGTCCTATAAAACACAGCAGCCAAAGCCTTGACTCTACACTCCCCCGACATCCCCCTCATTCCCCATGACACATACAAGTAGTCTGCCACTAGGTACAAGACCGCCCGTCTCACCTCCCCACCCACCCCTCCCACATCAAAGCTCAAGGCCCGTAATGTTGAAAGTCCTCTCCCCCCCACCCTGCGTAACACCTTCCCAAACCCTTCACGCACAACTTTCAATAAAGGACAAAAATACACCGCATGATATGCTGTATCCTCCTCCCCTCATCTATCACACTGCCCTCCCTCCCCTATCCCCATACGGAACAAAATTGCCTTCGATGCAACGATCCCCACTAAAAACCTATACACAAATTCACGTACTCTGGGTTTGAGCCACAACTTTCTTAATCCCTTCCATATACCCATCCAATCATACACAGGGTATATCGCTCTCCATGCAGCACATCCCCATGCACACCTCCCCTGCCCAGGAGACTCGCAGTGATCCTCTTCGGCTCCTTAACTACCATGATTCGCCTCAACATTCCTTCACACTCCCTCAGATCATTCCCCTTCCACCACCTTCTGACATCTTCCATAACCAATCCCACTCTCCTCCCACGCACCCCACCCACCCTGAGGTATCTATGCTTAATGTAAACACACTGCAGACGCCTTGCTAACGGGATGAGCCCCAAACCTCCTTGACGTACCCTCGTCATTACCACTTCCTTACTTAACCAAACCCTCCCATAACCCCATATATAACGTAATGCCCTTCTCTGCAATTCCTTCACATCCTCAAAAATAATGGGGAACACCGCCGCCACATGCCACAGTTTACTAAACACTAATGAATTAACGATCACTACCCTCTGATGCAATGTGACGTCCCCAGGCTGCCATCCACCCATACGCTTAATAGCCTCCCTTACTACCACCTCTGCATTAACCGCCCGTGCCTCCACCGGGTCTGCCCGGTACCCCACCCCACAAATCTTCACCTGTTCCACTATTGCCCACCCCCTCTCCTCACCAAGCCTCCCCCCTACCCACCTACCTACCTCCAACAATTTAGATTTCGCATAGTTTACTTTCATCCCAGTAGCCTTCCCAAAAATCTCTACAAAACGCCCCACATTCACTAACTTCTCTACATCCCGCACTAGTACAGTAGTATCATCCACATATCCAACAATCCCTACATCCCCTTCCATCCCCTCAGCCCTTCCTCCTGAAACTAAACGATAAAAGGGGTCTTGCATGCAAGCAAACAATACCTGGGACAAGGGGCAGCCCTGTCTTAAACCCTTATCCATAGGCACCTCCATTCCAATTTTACCATTTATCTGTATCCGAACCTTGGCTCTCACATACAGAGTCTCTACCCACCCTACTAATTCATTCCCAAAACCCTGCCTCCTCATGATATCATACAACATACTCCTGTCAACACTATCATAAGCCGCACTCCAATCGATACTCAACACCCCCCCCTCCTTCACCACTCTCAATAAAATCCCTAATTTGACCATGACCCACACCCATGCTTCTACCTGGGATTCCACATTGTCCCTTATGTAAGACCATTCCCACCACTTTCTTAAGCCTATTACCTAGTACCTTTGCGAAGATCTTATAATCCGCACACATTAATGTTATAAATCTATAATCCTTCATCGTCCTACATTCCTCTTTTTTCTTCACCAAAACTATAACCCCAGTGTTCTGCATGCTACCCAATACCCTCCCATTCTTCATACAATTGAATACTTTAACTAAAGAATCCCTTAGGGGCTCCCAATTATGCACATAGAAATCATTAGGGAGACCATCCAATCCAGGTGCCTTCCCTTTGCTCAAACCCTGCACTGCCTCCCATACCTCTTCCTCACTAATCTCTCCCTCCATTTCTGTCCTGTCGTCCTTACTAACAATAGACCTAATCCCCTCCCCTACTACTGTCCTGTCCCTCTCCCCTCCCTATTCCTCCTGCAAGTACTCTTTTACCCAGTGATCTGCATAGTTACTTATTCCCTCAGTAGTGCGGAGCAATTGTCCTTCCCTAAACCCTCCCAATTCCCGACAGACCTCCAACATCATCATAGTTGTGTCTCTCTGCCTCTTCTTAAACTGATGGAGAACACAGGCCGATGGCCTGTCTCCATACAAGACCTCCTCTAGTCCTCCTCTCATGCGTGTCACATTAAATCACTCATTCTGCAGTTCTCTCAGACGCTCTTTCAGAATACCCATCTCATCCATCCTAGAATTCCCGCCCCTTTTGTAACAATCCTCCAGTTGACCTTCCAAGTACCTCTGTAATCCGAATTTCCCCCAATTTTCTTCCCTGCCCATTTTTGTATAATACTTCCTAATACACGGCTTTGCCCACATTTCCCACCAACTCAGTAAGTCTCCCGCATTCTGACCCCTCTATCATTGCCCCTGCCACCATGCAGCAAAACTTTCTCCCTCACCAACTCCCTGCAGTAAACTTATATTCAATTTCCAGTAGCTGTCATACCTTTTAATCATTCCTTCCCAGCTAATATCTGCCAACACACCCCTATGATCAGAATATCCCACGTCCATAGCTTCTACCCTACCAACCTGTATCTCCTTAGTTACATAAATCCTATCTAGGCGCGCCTGATATCCCCGCCTCACGAAAATGTGCTCCACACACCATCCTCCTCCTCTAACTACATCCATCATCCCGGCTGCTCCTAATACCTCCCTCAGCACTCCCAGGACACAGCCTGCTCCCCTGGGCTCTACATCCTTACCCCAAATGACACAGTTCCAGTCTCCTCCTATAATGGTTATCTCAGGCAGTCCTCTCAAATGATACAGCAAAACATCCTTTACGAAATGTTCCTTAGTACTCCTACAGAGATCCGCCGGCATATACACACTTATAAAACTCACGCGCACGTCACCCCACACCCCGTCCACCCTCTCCACCCTACCCTCCACACCCGTCTCCCACGCTAATAACTTAAAAGGACTGACTTCGCGCATGACCACAGCAGCCCCTCCCTTTAATTTCCCTGAATCACCTGCATACACTCTGTATCCATTCAAACACAATTCCCTCCCACACCTGAAATTATGTTCTTGTATAAAACAAATATCTACCTGAAAACGTTGCATAGTCACCTCAAGCCACAGTCGTTTCACCTCGGCCCGAAGGCCGTTAACATTTATAGTGAGACTTCTGAAGACAACATAGGGGGTTTTCCTCGATACCTCTGGACTTTTGGCGCTCCTCCTTCCTTTGCCTTCACACCCTGACCACGTTTAAGCCCTTCTCTTCCTGATACCCCACCCTTACCCTTGCGGGCAGCATCTACCCATGACTTTGTACAAACTTTCTGCGCGGGTGTGATCACGTCCTCATCAGACCCACCCACAGACCTTTTACGTGAATCACTACTGTAATCTATAGCCACATATTCCAACTGTTCGTCCTGCCTATGAACCACAGCCACCACATCCTGCACCACCAGGTTAGATTCCCTGGCATGTGATGTAATCCCACCCTCCCCAGGAAACTCCACATGCCCAACTCCAGGCTCTAAAGGGGACTCTTCTCCAGGTGTGCCAAGAAAATCTCTGAGGGCATCTTGCAAAATATGGGGCAAGTCCCCCTGCAAAATCTCCCCATCCACAGAAGCATTCTCCCCCTCCGGCTTTTCTGCACCCGAGCCTTCAGGCAGTGTCTCACAGGTGACGCCTGTCTCTTCCACCTCATCACTCCACCGCTTACTCTGTCCCACACTTGGTGGTACTTGCACCACACTCTCTGTCCTGTCAACCACCTTGTCATCCATTCGTTCTTCCTGACGACGGTCTGTCCTCCTCCCACAAGCAGCTGCAACATGATCATACGCCGCACATAGTCTGCAGGTTCGTTGTTGACCGGCGTATGTGACGTAGACTTTAGTCCTAAAATCATCAAGGACAACATACGAAGGTATAGGCCGTCGGAGAGTCATTTTGAGGGAATATGACCCTTCCTGTAATCCTGCGTAAATTCCGTCTGTCCATTTGCCCATCACAGCCATATGCACCACTCCAAATTGTTGAAACGCTGCTCGAATATCCCCATCCAAAACTTCAAATGGCACGTTTCGGACTCGAATATAGGTATAATATCTTGATACATCTCTCAAGCGTACCTCCAGGCCAGCGTTGATCACCATCGGTTTGTCCTGGAAGCTGTCCACAATCCTCTCATATGCCGCTGTCGTAGCAAACTTGATGAAAATTCTGTGCGCCCCATTCAGCGCTATGCCTCGTAATTCCTCAATTCCAATGCCATAAGCATCACGGATAATCGCAGGCAACAAAACATTCGAGTTATCCAGGTACACAGCTCCTCGCAACACTTCAACACACACGGTGTTTATCCTCCTCCTTCCTCCAGTCGCCATCTTGCTGAAAATCAATAACTCTCTCGTTGGCCACCAGGTGTCAGCAACAAGAGAACCACTCAGTGCGATTGCCAGGCGGCGAATGTGAAGCCAGGTATAGATACTCAAAAATCCGGGACAAAGGAATTAATGTACAATTGCTATGGATTCCATCACACATTGGATTACTCCTTCATGATAAAGTTGATATGTTACCCAAGAAGAGTACCCAGAAGGATAATGTAGAATATATCTTTGGTATATATGTGTCTAGCATTAGGAATAATATTAGGAAATAAATAAATAATGAAAATAATTGCTATAGGAATGCAGTTAGAAGCCTGAGTAGATCTATAACCCACTATGATAACATGAACGTAGATAAGTATGCTTATGGAGCAACTTGCAATGTGAACAGACTGACTGATGTTGTAATGGCCAGGCTTAGGCTTGGCTACAGGTACTTCTGGCAGTTTCGGAGACACACACATGATGATCAAACTAAATGCAAATTCCGTGATCAGGCATATGGTCACTGTCTTGAACACTATGTGCTTAATTGTCCACTTATTGAGGAATATAGAGATAGACAGTATAATAACCTATGTGACATGTCAAGATATCTTGTTCATGAAAATAAGATACCAGTTGTACTAAGCAAATTTCCTAAATTTGCTTGTAGCAGATATGTGAAATGTAGATATAAATCCAAATGTACAATTGTTAACCCTTTTGGGGCCTAGTGCCTAGGCCTTTTGTGTATCCATATGCTGTGCGCTACCGTCCACAGGATGGATATGGGGTGCACAATAAACTAGCCACTTCGGTGGCAAAATCTAATTCAAATTCAAATTCTTTATTTCCATTATTATAAAAAGTGGGGTGTACTTATAATTATATATTTTATGAAGTAGATACTACAAGATGGCCAATAATATGCCTAGGAATGCCTAGGCTTTTCAGGCAGTCATATGATAGGTCTTACTCAATAGTGACACAAAGATTATACTGTTAACATAAGAAGGGAGGAACACTGCAGCAGGCCTGTTGGCCCATACTAGGCAGGTCCTGATAGTAAGGTTAGGTAATTGTAGTGATTAACTAGGTTTACAAAATTGAGGTACTGAAATTTAAACATTTAAGAATTTAACAATTAGTTTAAGAATTTACCAATTAGTTTATATATTAATGGTAAAGGTGATGTATTGGCATAATACCGTTTTTATATTGGAGTGTCTTAGGCAAACTTATGACTAGCTTAAGAATTATGAAGCAATAGTTGTATTAAAATTTTGGTTAGTCATGTGCAAATTAAGGGGAATCACAGATATCAACAAGTAGTTTTCATGTGGTTAGCTACCGGTTGGGTGTGTAAGTGAGATAAGATGTTTTTTAACAGTGCTTTTGAAAATGGAGATTGTGTCTGCAGTTCTAGAGTTTTCAGGCAGGGAGTTCCAGATTTTAGGCCCTTTTATGCGCATTGAATTTTTGTATAGATTTAGTCGGACACGGTGAATGTCAAAGAGATGTTTATGTTTGGTATTATGTCTATGGGTCCTGTCACAACTGTCAAGAAAGTGTTTTAGCTCAGGGTTAAAGTTGGAATTATGGTTCTATAAATGTAGATAGCAGAGTATTAAGTATGGATGTTCTGAACAGTGAGTAGGTTTAGGTCTTTGAAGAGTGGAGGGGTGTGCTGCCTAGCGTTGGATTGCGTGATAATTCTTACTGCGGCTTTTTGTTGGGTTATTATTGGCTTTAGGTGGGTAATTGCTGTTGATCCCCATGCACAAATGGCATATGTGAGGTAGGGATAGATGAGTGAGTAGTATAGTGTGAGTAGGGCTGATTGTGGTACATAATACCGTATCTTAGAGAGGATCCCCACATTTTGGACACTTTCTTTGTTATGTGTTGGATATGGGTGCTGAATTTCAGGCTGCTGTCAAGGTGAAGGCCCAGGAACTTGCCCTCATTATGTTTAGCAATAGGTGTAGTGTTGATCCTAATGTTTAATTGTGGATCACCTGCTCTGTTGCCAAATATAATATATAAGGTCTTATCAGTGTTGAGTGTAAGTTTATTGGCTGTCATCCATGTTGATATGTTTATTAATTCGTCGTTAATAATGGTATTAAGTGTGGCAAGATTTGTGTGGGAGATGACATAAGTTGTGTCTTCAGCAAAGAGTATTGGTTTCAGGTGTT
>WNWK01028673.1:0-25150 GCA_009830355.1 Cherax destructor | reverse complement strand
TTGGTCTTCAGATGCATGATAGAACTGATAAATTGGCTAAGTTTTATGCTTTCAAAGAGGGATAGATTACAATCTTGGCTTGTCAGTTAGCAGTTTGAGAACAATAATACGAAAAGAACTTCAACTGAATTTTATTGACTTAAGACTCAGGAGATTGACACCAGTTAGTCCATCTATCATCATTCTATCATGCAGGAGGAGCCACATGTCTATGGTGCATCCAACAAAATAAGCAGACTCTTGGATGTCACTACCGCCCGCCTCCGGCTGGGTTACAAGTATCTTTGGCAGGTTAAATCACCACCACCAGATGTAGACCAAACAAGATGTAAACTTTGCCAGTTGGATTATTGTCACACCCTGCGTCATTATGTACTGGAGTGCGATAAAATTAATGAATTCAGAGACTACTCATTCAGAAATGTTCAAGATATGTCAAAGTATTTTATCCACAGTGGTATATTACAGACCATTCTGGAAAAATACCCTGACTTTGCTCCCTGTAAATAAAGCATTGACACGTGTGTGTGTGTGTATGTACATGTGTGTATGTGTATGTGTGTATGTATATACATGTATGCGTGTGTATGTGTATATATGTATGTGTATATGTATATGTGTGTGTGTGACCCAACAATTAAAATTTGCACTAATAACTCATTACAGTTGTGGCTGGGTGTAGACTAATAGATTGCTCATTGCTATATAATTTGTTCATGAGTGCAACCATGTACAGACGTAAGTAAATTTACTTACATGATTCATTACCTTGTAACTAGTGAATTAATTACCATTGTACCTTGTTCAGCTATCAAAACTATGGGGCCCAGTCTCTGGATCCTATATATACCTCTGTAATCTGCAAATACCTTTGTAACTTGTCATGATTGGTACCATCTGAGTTCATTACCTTTGTAACTTGCTCAGCTATCAAACTTTGAGGTCCAGTCCCTGGACCCATTATGTACCTCTGTAATCTTTTGACTACCGCCCACAGGGGCTTGTGTATCAGTTCTTCTTTCTTTCAACATGTCGGCCGTTTCCCACCGAAGCGGGGTGGCCCAAAAGGAAAAACGAAAGTTTCTCCTTTTACATTTAGTAATATATACAGGAGAAGGGGTTACTAGCCCCTTGCTCCCGGCATCAGTTATCAGTATATAATATATGCCCCTTGCCAAGATATGGTTCCATCATTGTTCTAACCACATCCCCAGAGATACCCAGTAACTTCCTGATATTTTTCAATGGATTACTTCCAGTGTACACAATAATATCCAATAAAAGACCACTGTAGCAATCACAAAGCACAAACAACTTTATACCAAAGCGATTCCTTTTGCTTGGTATATACTGCTTGAATGACAGTCTACCTTTGAACAGAAGGGATAAAAATACATAGTGAATTTCTCTTTCCGATACAGAAACACATTCCTAATCTTATATAACCTGTCATGCCTGGTTTTGTCTGAGAAATGTAACATACGTAACAGTAGCACAAATCGATTCACTGGTATAATATCACTGAAAGCTGGTGTTGCAATCAATCGGTGTGTCGACTAGTATGATTTGACACGGTGCTTATACACATGTGGCATAAGCATTATTGTGGCAAAGAAAAGATACATCTCTGCCACAGTTGTCTCCTTCCACTGGTGTAGACGTGATTTTGGTGAAAGAATCGTGTTTGCCATGGTGTAATTGAAGTATCTGTTGCTTTCCCTGATAATAATTTCCATCATGGGTTCGTCAAAGAATAACTGGAAACATTCCAGTTCAGTGGCATTGTTCCCAAGTGGACAAGATGGGCGTATTCCACTTTGACTTTCATCAAACTGATGGGGATTGGGAATAAAATTCCCAGCTTCCTGCCAATCCCAGGTGCGGTCTGCTGGTGGGTATTGGATATTTACAGGTGGTTGTGGGGGTTGTGGAGGTTGTGGTTGTGGGGGTTGGTGGGTGGGTGAGGGTTGCCTTTGTTGTAGCTGAGCTGTCTCAGCGGCGTGGGTGGCAGCATGGTCTACTGCTGGTGCCTCGCGCCTGGCACCACCACTACCACCACCACCATCAGATGCATGCACATTTCTCATCCCAATTGCAACACTATCATCTTCATTTTTACTATCACTTCCTGTTGTACGCCCACGGGATGTATACTCCGAGATGTACTCCTAACCCTTGGAAGAGCATATGGCACACTACCAGAGCGCATATACTGTCGTATATACTGACGATTCACTGGTGAATATTCCTCTTCATTCTCGCTACTAGAACTGTTTCGAAGAGCTTGGAGTTCATATTCACTATCTCTATCATCAACATTGCTCACATCTGAGTCTGGAATATGAGTAAATACTAGGAGTTTCCTCCTTCGTTCTGGTACAACTGAATGTGAACAAGACGCCACAGCACCAGAGGTGGACGGCTGTGGGTCGTCTGGGTTTTCCTCACTTATACCGGTATTATGGTCACTAGTTTCGGTCACAATCGCCTCAAAACCTCGAAAGTCACCTTCACTGACACACCCATGTGCAACATCCTTTCATTTCTGATACCACTGGTAGTGTCATCTTGCCAGAATGTCCTATGCCCTAAGTAAAGAGAAATGATTCTGGATCATGTGTAATACGTATTTGGGTGGCTGGCCAGATGGCTAGGTGGCTAGCCAGCTGGCTGACTGACTTTGGCTGTCTCTCTGTATGTATCTGTCTCTGTCTATATCTCAGTCTGTCTCTGTCTCTCACAAGTACACACAAGTACAGTGGACCCCCGTTTTTTGTAATTCGTTCCAGAGTCTGACTAAAGGCAAAATTTACGATTTGCGAAACCATTTTCCCCATAAGAAATAATGTAAATAAAATTAATCCGTTCCAGACACCCAAAAGTATTAACAAAAATAATTATTTTATATGAAATATAGATTTACATACACAGAAAACAATGAGACGAAGAATTAAACAATAATAACATGACACTTACCTTTATTGATGACTATTCTTAGTGTATGGAAGACGGGAGGAGGGGAGAGGATGGAGAAATTACTGTTTGGAAGGGGAATCCCCTTCCATAAAGACTTCAGGTACTAAGTCCTTTTCCCTTGTTTGTTTTTTAATGCCACTAGGACCAGCTTGAGAGTCACTGGAACCCTGTCGCACAAAAAATTGTTCCAGACAGCTCTGTTTTTGGCGTCTCTTCAAAATTTCCCTAAAATGGGACACGAGATTGTCATTGAATATGTCGCAGATATGGCATGTAACAGCTTTGTTAGGGTGATGTTCCTCCATAAATGTTTGCGCCCTACTCCACATTGCACAAATCTCCTTAATCTCTGAAGAAGGCACCTTTTTTCCTCTCTTCCTCTTCCTCTGAAGCAATTTCCTGAGCTGTGGTCTGTTGCTGTTCCAGACAAAGGTCTTGCAGCTCTTCAGTGGTTAGATCTTCATTGTGGTCCTCCACCAACGCTTCCACATCCTCGCAACTCACATCCAACCCCAAGGAATTCCCCAATGCCACAATAGATTCCACAACTGGCATAGGGTCCTCAGGGTCAGCTCCAAACTCTTCAAAATCCCTCTTGGACACATTCTGGCCACAATTTTCTCCAAGCAGAGTTCAAAGTCCTGGAAGTCACTCCCTGCCAAGCCTTATCTATAAGAGTTAATCAATTGAGGATATTGAAGTGATTTTTCCAGAACTCTCTTAGGGTCAATTCAGTGTCTGAGGTCACATCAAAGCACCTTTGAAACATTGCTTTGGTGTAGAGTTTTTTGAAGTTTGAAATGATCTGCTGGTTCATGGGCTGGATGAGAGGAGTGGTATTAGGGGGCAAGAACTTCACTGTGATGAAACGAAACTCCTCCACCATTTGGTCATCCAAGTCTGGAGGATGAGCAGGAGCATTGTCCATTACCAGGAGGCACTTGAGTTCCAATTTATTTTCCAGGAGGTATTTCTTCACTCTGGCCAAACACTTCTTTGAACCAATCAAGGAAAATTTCCCTTGTGACCCATGCCTTACTGTTAGCCTTCCACATCACACACAAATTAGCCTTGGCGACACTGTTTTTCTTGAACACTGGGATTTTCAGAGTGATACACCAGTAAAGGCTTCACTTTGAAATCCCCACTAGCATTACTACAGAGAGTTAGCCTGTCTTTCATAGGCTTGTGTCCTGGCAGTGCCTTTTCCTCCTGCGTGATGTAGGTCCTCTTCGGCATTTTCTTCCAAAAGAGGCCTGTTTCATCACAATTGAACAGTTGTTGGGGGAGGAATTGTTCAGCCTCTATGTACCCCTTGAATTCCTGAACATATTTTTCAGCTGCACATTTGTCAGAACTTGCAGCCTCGCCATGCCTGTTTATGCCACTATGCTTCTTAAATCTCTCAGACCAGCCTTTGCTGGCCTTAAATTCACTAACATCAGCACTCGTTGCAGGCATTTTCTTTACGAGATCGTCATGCTTTTTCACAAATTAACGACTGCATAACACTATCTCCTGCTAATTGTTTCTCATTGATCCACACCAACAACAACAACTCCACATCTTCGAGTATTTGCGATCTCTTTTTTGTGAGCATATTTACCCCTTTCGCAACAACAGCTTTCTTGATTTCTTTTTTCTTGGCCACAATGGAAGCGATGGTTGTATGGGGTTTCCCATACATCCTGGCAAGATCGGCCACACGTATGCCATTTTCATATTTCTCTATTACAGTGGTACACCGAGTTTCATACAGCTCCCAACTTGAACAATTATGTAAGTGTATTATTGTAAGTGCTTTTGTAAGTGTATTTTAGGGGGTCTGAAATGGACTAATCTAATTTACATTATTCCTTATGGGAACAAATTCGTTCGGTAACGGCACTCGAACAGCCTTCGGGAACGAATTATGTATGAAACTCAGGGTACCACTGTATTTCTTTCTTTAATTCTATAGTGTTTCTCACCTTCTTTACCAAAGGGCTGGCACTAGAATTTTTATTTGGGCCCATGGTGGCTTATTTAGCAGTTGCAAGCACTAAAAAGAATGGAATATTATGAAATGTATCGTATGAACGCGTGGGATTGTGCTCACTCACTGATAAACAATGGCACACTGATTGTGAATGGTGTGGGGGCCGCTCGGACGCATTTGAGACAGACGACTATTAGCGAGTCAAATGATCCGCGAGGCAATATTTTGATGATAAAACGTTATGATTAGCGAAAATTACGAAATCCGATGCTTACGAAAAATGGGGGTCCACTGTACAGTTATTATACATAGTGTAAATTACCAAGGATAACCCAAAAATTCCAAGCAAATTTCTATACACTGCTAGCAGATATAAGGCATAATAAGCATGACTGGTAAGTAAAAAGCATTTTCACTTGCCAAGGAATCAGATGTGACGACTGCATCCATCGTGTGTAATTGTACCTGTTGATTTATGAGCTGCTCCCTGACACAGAGAGACAAGCAGAAGGAAAGACAGACACACACAGGCAGACAGAAAGACAGACGAGCAGAGCTAGACAGAGACAGACGAGCAGAGCTAGACAGAGACAGACGAGCAGAGCTAGACAGAGACAGACGAGCAGAGCTAGACAGAGACAGACGAGCAGAGCTAGACAGAGACAGACGAGCAGAGACAGAGACAGACGAGCAGTGACAGAGACAGACGAGCAGAGATAGACACAGAGACGAGCAGAGCTAGACACAGAGCGACGAGCAGAGCTAGACACAGAGCGACGAGCAGAGCTAGACACAGAGAGACGAGCAGAGCTAGACACAGAGAGACGAGCAGAGCTAGACACAGAGAGACGAGCAGAGCTAGACACAGAGAGACGAGCAGAGCTAGACACAGAGAGACGAGCAGAGCTAGACACAGAGCCACGAGCAGAGCTAGACACAGAGCCACGAGCAGAGCTAGACACAGAGCCACGAGCAGAGCTAGACACAGAGCGACGAGCAGAGCTAGACACAGAGCGACGAGCAGAGCTAGACACAGAGCGACGAGCAGAGCTAGACACAGAGCGACGAGCAGAGCTAGACACAGAGCGACGAGCAGAGCTAGACACAGAGCGACGAGCAGAGCTAGACACAGAGCGACGAGCAGAGCTAGACACAGAGCGACGAGCAGAGCTAGACACAGAGCGACGAGCAGAGCTAGACACAGAGCGACGAGCAGAGCTAGACACAGAGCGACGAGCAGAGCTAGACACAGAGCGACGAGCAGAGCTAGACACAGAGAGACGAGCAGAGCTAGACACAGAGAGACGAGCAGAGCTAGACACAGAGAGACGAGCAGAGCTAGACACAGAGAGACGAGCAGAGCTAGACACAGAGAGACGAGCAGAGCTAGACACAGAGAGACGAGCAGAGCTAGACACAGAGACGAGCAGAGCTAGACACAGAGAGACAGAGCTAGACAGAGCGAGCAGAGCTAGACACAGAGGACGAGCAGAGCTAGACACAGAGAGACGAGCAGAGCTAGACACAGAGCCACGAGCAGAGCTAGACACAGAGCGACTATCAGAGCTAGACACAGAGCGACTATCAGAGCTAGACACAGAGCGACTATCAGAGCTAGACACAGAGCGACGAGCAGAGCTAGACACAGAGCGGCAGCAGAGCTAGACACAGAGCGACGAGCAGAGCTAGACACAGAGCGACGAGCAGAGCTAGACACAGAGCGACGAGCAGAGCTAGACACAGAGCGACGAGCAGAGCTAGACACAGAGCGACGAGCAGAGCTAGACACAGAGCGACGAGCAGAGCTAGACACAGAGCGACGAGCAGAGCTAGACACAGAGCGACGAGCAGAGCTAGACACAGAGCGACGAGCAGAGCTAGACACAGAGGACGAGCAGAGCTAGACACAGAGGACGAGCAGAGCTAGACACAGAGCGACGACAGAGCTAGACACAGAGCGACGAGCAGAGCTAGACACAGAGCGACGAGCAGAGCTAGACACAGAGCGACGAGCAGAGCTAGACACAGAGCGACGAGCAGAGCTAGACACAGAGCGACGAGCAGAGCTAGACACAGAGCGACGAGCAGAGCTAGACACAGAGCGACGAGCAGAGCTAGACACAGAGCGACGAGCAGAGCTAGACACAGAGCGACGAGCAGAGCTAGACACAGAGCGACGAGCAGAGCTAGACACAGAGCCACGAGCAGAGCTAGACACAGAGCCACGAGCAGAGCTAGACACAGAGCGACGAGCAGAGCTGGACACAGAGCGACGAGCAGAGCTGGACACAGAGCGACGAGCAGAGCTGGACACAGAGCGGCGAGCAGAGCTAGACACAGAGCGACGAGCAGAGCTAGACACAGAGCGACGAGCAGAGCTAGACACAGAGAGACGAGCAGAGCTAGACACAGAGAGATAGACAGACAGACAGACAGACATCATGTTTGTGTGTAACAGTGAAAACAAATAAAGCGAGGGTTCCCTGGAGCAGTGCACGTTCATCAAATGTCACTCCACTGCCAGCAGTTTAGTGACACTCGTCTTAACACCATGCTTCAAGGAGTTTCATATATACAGTGGACCCCCGAGTTTCGTAAAAACTTCACTCCTGAAGTCTGCTCAAGTGCCATTACCGAACGAATTTACTCCCTTAAGGAAAAATTTCACGTAGGTTAGTCTATTTCAGACCCCAAAATACACTTCCACAAGAACTACAAAATTATACTTACATAATTGCACGATTTCCGGGGTATTCGTTAACCGAGGGTCCACTGTACTCCAGTGTGTCTAAAACATTGCTGAGACCTATAAATACTTTCTATATATTTCTAGATAATAGTAAATGACCAAGGCAGGTGAAAATGCTCACCTGTCAGTGTGACTGTGACTATTTCAGTACAGTACACTGTCATTTAACACGGTAGTTACGTTCCTGAAAACGCCATGTTAGGTAAAACCGTGTTAGATGAACTGAAGGACTTATGTTAAAAATAGAGTTATGTTCCTGGGAGCCTCAAAAAAGCCAAACAACTTTTTTTTAGACCTCCAGATCTTACAAAAATAAAAGGAATATGAAATTGTAGTTCATTGTCGTGATGTATTACGTATGTTGTTTTTACTGCTTAAGACTACAAATGCAACATAAATAATAGTATTTCTTACCTTAAATTGTGGGTGCTGGTGTTTGTCGATGATTGTGAAGAGAGTGGAGAGTTATGCTGTGGCCCTACTGGGCTGAGGTGGATGGTAAAGGTTCTGGTACTTAAGTCGATGGTTGTACTGGAGTGTGCATAAATTCTGTAAAGGATTTTTGTTCTATTTTACCCTGCAGTACATTATACAACTGACGGTAAGGCATCAGGTGCTCTAGACAACGTTTCAGGGTCCTCTTCAGTGAAAAAGTCTAACTTTAAGTCATTCAGTCAAGTCAGTTAATCATTCAGTCAGTAAGTTATTCAGTCAAGTCAGTAAGTTATTCAGTCAAGTCAGTAAGTCATTCAGTCAAGTCAGTAAGTCATTCAGTCAAGTCAGTAAGTCATTCAGTCAAGTCAGTAAGTTATTCAGTCAAGTCAGTAAGTCATTCAGTCAAGTCAGTAAGTCATTCAGTCAAGTCAGTAGGTCATTCAGTCAAGTCAGTAGGTCATTCAGTCAAGTCAGTAGGTCATTCAGTCAAGTCAGTAGGTCATTCAGTCAAGTCAGTAGGTCATTCAGTCAAGTCAGTAGGTAATTCAGTCAAGTCAGTAAGTCATTCAGTCAAGTCAGTAAGTCATTCAGTCAAGTCAGTAGGTCATTCAGTCAAGTCAGTAAGTCATTCAGTCAAGTCAGTAAGTCATTCAGTCAAGTCAGTAAGTTATTCAGTCAAGTCAGTAAGTCATTCAGTCAAGTCAGTAAGTCAAACACACAAACTCATATTTACCTTATTTTATATGCACAAAGTGACGCTTCATTACGGCCACAGGTATCTCTTGTCTAATATCTCTGTTTTCTTCATTAATTCTAAGACTTAAATGCTTATACCTTTTCTTGCCACTTTCAGCAACACTGATATGCCTACTGGGTGTCATGATTGCTTGGCAGATACAAGATATGGTAATTAAAAGATGAAAACACAATTCACAAACACAGCTAGCTTGTAGCAGATAAGAACTGGACACGTATGAAGTACGAATGCTGGGATAGTGGTGTCGGGGGGGTGGCAGGGGATGGCAGGAGAAACCTCCTGACCCGCTGACCCACAACAAGGCGGCTGGTTGAGATAGGAAAATTTTTTTCCCCTCCTGCAAACTGAACCATTTTAAATTAATTTCACAAAGTGTTGTATAAAATTTTGCCGCAATTCTTCAATCGTGCTATAACCAAAATGTGCCAAATAAACTTGTGTTAAATGACTGTCTACTGTACCTAATATAAGTGTCAGAACAAAGATGGGCTATGAAATCACAAGAACTACTATAAATTGTAATTATCAGAACATAAAAATTATACAGTGGTACCTCGAGTTACGATGGTCCCCAAAATCGCCCTTTTATGTAAGTTTATTTTTTTAAATGCTTTTGTAGGTATATTTTTGGGGGTGTAAAAGGACTAGTCTATTTTACATTATTCCTTATGGGGATAAATTCGTTTGGTAATGGCACTTGAACAGCATTCTCGAACGAAAAAATATCGTAACTCGAGGTACCACTGTACATAAATTAAAATAAAAACGAGAAAAGGTATATCGGCAACACTTCTGCAAGCAGGACTCGATGTTGCCATCAGGTGAGGACCCAGCGCCAACTTTGCAGTCTTATATCTTGGTAAGTACTGATTCTAAACTTTTATTTTGTCTTATTACACACAGAAAATTGCCCTCTTTAATTATTTTTTATTTTTATTTTTTTTTCAAAATATTTGGAGCGCTGGTAGTGAAAATGTAGATCTACATTTGGACAGTTTAAGGGTTAATAAAGGTAACATTTGTTTTATAAATTGTCTTGAACATTTAAAAAAAATTATCAAATTAAACTGAACATTTTCTACTGAAAAAATAAAATAGAAATATATTAACACTTACACATTTTACTGATAACCGCATGTCAAAATATCTTCCAATGGTCATATTTTAATGAAATGTAGTTTAATGGAAATTAAATAATACAGCCTCTCCTCACTTAACAACGGAGTTCCATTCCTAAAACCACATCGTTAAATGAATTCGTCGCTAAATGAGGAACATACTATAATGGTAGTGAGTTTGTGTCAACCATCTTTGATATTGTTTTAATGTCATCTTTGCACCATATACAGTAGGGCTCCACTTATATGGCAGGTTAGGTTCCAGGCTACCGCCGTAAAGTGGAATTTTTTTTTTTTCCCACTTATAAGTGCATATAAATACTAGATAACAAGTTTACACTACCATATACAGTGGAACCCCGAGTTTTGAACTTAATCTGTTCCAGGAGCTAGTTCTAAAGTCAAAACGTTCGAAACTCGAAGCAATATTTCCCATAAGAAATAATGTAAATCCAATTACAGTGGACCCTCGCTATTCGAACACTCCAAAACTCACCCTCATTCCAGAATGCTGTTCAAGTGCTGTTACCAAACGAATTTATTCCCATAAGGAATGATGTAAATTAGATTAGTCCATTTCAGACCCCTAAAAATACACTTATAAAAGCACTTACAATAATAAACTTACATAAAAGGGTGAGTTTTGGAGTGTTCGAATAGCGAGGGTCCACTGTAATTCGTTCCTGCTGTCAGGAGGCAAGACAAAATAGTACTTCACTATGACGCTATTATAAACTCGACAGCTTATTTATCAATCAGAATTCATCTAGTATGACATAATAAACAATATAAATAACATAAAAACCTGATATACACTCTAGAATGAATAAATATGTATGTCATTACGAATGTGGTGGCGGGGGAGGACGGTTGTGGCGGGCATTCTCGCTACAGCTATGAAAACATCTTCCCATTCTTTCCTCCTTCAGACGTGTTAGTATAAGAGAAAATGGAGTTTGTAATGCTAACTGCATTAGATCACTTCTTTCATAAGAAAACCATAATGTACAAATGAACAGGTGTACGTACACCATTTACATACTTTGCAGAAGATAGGCAGAGCGGCTTATGCTGTCAGGAGTTTATTTCGTTTTGTCCTTTTTCTATTGCTACACTCTTAATGCTACACTTTGTCACTGAACTTAACTGCTTTAACCCTTTAACTGTCCAAACGTAGATACAGTGGACCCTCGCTATTCGAACACTCCAGAACTCACCCTCATTCCAGAATGCTGTTCAAGTGCTGTTACCAAACTAATTTATTCCCATAAGGAATGATGTAAATTAGATTAGTCCATTTCAGACCCCCAAAAATACACTTATAAAAGCACTTACAATAATAAACTTACATAAAAGGGTGAATTTTGGAGTGTTCGAATAGCGAGGGTCCACTGTATATGTTTGTACGCGTACTGCTCCGAACGTAGATCTACGTTTTATTTTTCATTCTTTCAAATTTAGTGTGATAGGCCTGAGTCGCCTAGACGTGAGAGAATGGGTCTGTGCCCTCAGTGTGCGCAGTATTAAAAAAATCCTGGACCCCTTAGTACCTTGTGGGAGAACCAGTTCAATCTGAGTGCCAGCTAGAGCAAATACTGTGGCAAACATCAGGGATTCACTGATGTCATGTCGCATTAACATTCCCCTTATAAGAGGAAAGTAAAAATAGGTTAGATAATTACATGAGTGGCTGTGGGTGGGTGTGAGTTGGACCTGACTAGCTTGTGCTACTAGGTCTGATGCCATGCTTCATCCTTCAGAGGATGTGATCTGACTAGGTGGGTCATTGTTCTAAGCTGGGGACGGGGGTGACATAGACCTGCCTTGCATGGGCCAGTAGGCCTTCTGCAGTGTTCCTTCTTTTTATGTTCTTATGTATTCGGCAGGCTGGCTTTGGCTGTCTCTCTGTCTATATCTGTCTGTCCTATATCTCTGTATCTGTCTATCTATATATATCTGTAATATCTCTCTCTCTCTGTCTCTCTTACATGTTCACATAAGTACAGTTATTATACATAGTGTAAATTACCTAGGATAACCCAAAAATTCCAGGCAAAGTGCTATACAATGCTTGTAGATAATTAGACATAATAAGCATTACTGGCAAGTAATACGCATTTTCATTTCTGCATCGTGTATAATATCTGTTGGTTTTACGAGCCGCACTCTGAGACTGAGACAAGCAGACAGAAAGACACACACACAAGCAGACAGAAAGACAGATAAGCAGAGATAGACAGACAGATAGACAGTGGAAACAAAGAGAGGGTTCCCTGCTCACATTCATCAATGTCATTGGGCTGTCAGTGTTATCTGACACTTATCATAACACCATTCTTCAAGGAGTTTCATATACTCCAGGCACACACAGGCAGACAGAAAGACAGATAAGCAGAGCTAGACAGACACACAGACAGATAGACAGACAGTGAAAACAAAGCGAGGGTTCCCTGTGCACATTCATTAATAATAATAATAATAATAATACTTTATTGAGACATTGTACAATTATATATGGTAGACATAGTTATACAGTGGACCCCCGAGTTTCGTAAACCCCAGAAATCGTACATTTATGTAAGTATAATATTGTAAGTGCTTGTGGAAAAGTATTTTTGGGGGTCTGAAATAGACTAACCTAAATTTCCAGAGAATTTCCAAAATTTCTAGAGAATTTTCAAAATTTCCAGAGAATTTCTAAAATTTCCAGAGAATTTCCAAAATTTCCGTGACATTTTTCTTAAGGGGGTAAATTCGTTCGGTAATATCACTTGAGCAGACTTCAGGAGTGAAGTTTTTACGAAACTCGGGGGTCCACTGTACATAGTTATTACTTAGTTATTAATGAAATGTACATGCCAAAAGCCCCTAATATGCTGTGCATTGCGGGCATTCTTAGGACTACTTAATTCTAGACTACATGGTAAAAAGTTATGGTTGATAATTTATAAAATAAGTAAAGTTGCATATCTAAGTTATAAAGTTTGAATATAAGTTGAACATATCAATTAATTGTAGCAATGCAACTAATTGAGTCATTGGGCTGTCAGTGTTATCTGACACTTGTCATAACACCATTCACATAGGTTAGTCTATTTCAGACCCCCAAAAATACACTTGCAACAGCACTTACGAAAATACACTTACATAAATGTTTGAGTTTGGAGATGCACGAAAACTGAGGGACCACTGTATATGCATTTTATCGCTGTAGGGCACTTTAAATGCCTAGTATATAATGTGTGAGTGGGGTTGCCAGATGGAGGTTACATACCTACCATTCTTTGAAATCTACCTACCTTACTATTCACCTTGCACCCTATATTAAGATATTATACTCCAGGCAGACAGAAAGACAGATAAGCAGAGCTAGACAGATACAGACAGATAGATAAACAGACAGATAGATAAACAGATAGATAGATAAACAGATAGATAGATAAACATATAGATGGACATAGATAGATAGACACAGATAGATAGACACAGATAGATAGATAGACATAGATAGACAGATAAACAGACAGACAGATAGACAGACAGACAGATAGACAGACAGACAGATAGATAGACAGACAGATAGACAGATACAGCCAGTGTAAACAAAGCAAGGGTTCGCTGCACACATTCATTCATCAATGTCACTGCCTTATTATTAGTTATCTGACAATTGTCATAACACCATTCTTCAAGTAGTTTCATATATACTCCAGGATGTCTAAAACATTGCTGGGACCTATAAATACTTCATATATATTTATAGACAATAGTAAATGTCCAAGGCAGGTGAAAATGTTCACCTGTTGGTGTGATTGTGACTATTTGAGTATTTCAGTACCTAATATTAGTGTTAGAACAAAGATTGGCTATGAAATCACAAGAACTATTATAAATTGTAATTATCAGAACATAAAAATTATATAAATTAAAATAAAAACTAGAAAAAAAAGTACAGTGGACCCCCGAGTTTCGTAAAAACTTCACTCCTGAAGTCTGCTCAAGTGCCATTACCGAACGAATTTACTCCCTTAAGGAAAAATTTCACGTAGGTTAATCTATTTCAGACCCCCAAAAATACACTTCCACAAGAACTTACAAAATTATACTTACATAATTGCACGATTTCCGGGGTATTCGTTAACCGAGGGTCCACTGTATATCGGCAGTACTTCTGCAAGCGGCAGGACTTGATGTTGCCGTCAGGTGAGCATCCAGCACCAACTTGGCGGGCTTATATCTCGGTAAGTACTGTCCCTAAAAATTTCTTTTTTACCCTATCCTGTTTATAAAAATGCTCTCTTTATTTCAAAAAAGATTATTTTTTTTCAAAATATTCGGAGCAATACGCGAGTGAACGTAGATCTACGTGTGGACAGTTAAAGGGTTAAACTCCACAACTTGCGCCTGTGCTGGCATGCAGGAACACATTAAAATCACTAAGAGTGTGTTATTAGTCTTGAAGATGGCATATTAATAATAATAATAATAACACAATAATCACTCTGAGGTGCATAAAATGTTAATATTGACATTTTGCTTAATCCATTTATGATATTTTTTCAAAATTATATAATAAACACGCTACGTAACATATAAATTAACATAAATATGAGATGTTTTTCTATTTGGCTTAACGAATGAACAAAAACCATTCGTGTCCAGGCTGGTAACAACAACAACTGGTTTGTTTACAAAACTCGTGAACCTTCTACACTCTCATGTTCTCATCTTGTTTACTCACCTTTCACTCTACATTAAGACTACAAATATTTTAAGGTAAGTAATGAGTGTACTGTACAGTGGTCCCTCGGTTTTTGCCGAAAATTTGTTCCAGAATGCTGCTCAAGTGCCATTACCGAACGAATTTGCTTCCTTAAGAAATAATGTCACATAGGTTAGTCTATTTCAGACCCCCAAAAATACACTTGCAACAGCACTTACGAAAATACACTTACATAAATGTTCGAGTTTGGAGATGCACGAAAACCGAGGGACCACTGTATATGCATTTTATCGCTGTAGGGCACTTTAAATGCCTAGTATATAATATGTGAGTGGGGTTGCCAGATGGAGGTTACATACCTACCACTCTTTGAAATCTACCTACCTTACTATTCACCTTGCACCCTATATTAAGATCATTAAGACTACAAATATTTTAAGGTAAGTAATGAGTGTACTGTACAGTGGACCCTCAGTTAACGAAAGGTCTAGTTAACGAAAAATAGGAAAACGAAAGCTTTTTTCGCAATTGGATAGCGAAAAAAACTCAGTTAGCGAAACGTATTAGATGTGTCCACCTGCTCTGCGCCTGGCCTGCGCAAGACGCCAGTGTAGTGTTGTTTACCACTGAGAGAACATTACCCAGCGTGCTCCTTCAAACATTCACAATACATTTGGTGTCTTTTTTGGTGGTTTAGTGATTGTCACTGTGAAATAAGTCACCATGGGTCCAAAGAAGCTTCCTAGTGGAACCCCAGTGGTAAAGAGAGTGAGGAACACCATCAAACTGAAGAAAGAGATAATAGAAAAATACGAGAGTGACGTACGTCTGAGTGATCTTGCCAGGATGTACAAGAAAAGTGCATCTACTATCGGCACTATCCTGGCAAAGAGAAATGAGATCAAGGAAGCTAATGTTGCAAAAGGGGTTAATTTGTTAACGAAACAAAGATCGAAAACAGTGGATGAGGTTGAGAAGTTACTGTTGGTGTGGATCAATGAAAAACAGATAGCAGGTGATAGTATTTCCATGGCAATAATTTGTGAAAAGGCAAGGAAGTTGCACGCAGATCTTGTCAAGACAATGCCTGGAACCAGTGGTGATGTGAGTGATTTTAAAGCCAGCAAAGGCTGGTTTGAGAGGTTTAAGAAACGTACTGGCATACACAATGTTGTGAGGCATGGTGAGGCAGCCAGCTCAGACAAACGTGCCTGTTTTGGAAGAAAATGCCCAACAGGACCTTCATTACTCAGGAGGAAAAGGCACAGCCAGGACACAAGCCTATGAAAGACAGGCTAACTCTTATGATGTGTGCCAATGCCAGTGGTGATTTTAAAGTGAAGCCTTTACTGGTGTATCACTCAGAAAATCCCAGACCCTTCAAGAAACACAGTGTTGACAAGAATAATTTGTGTGTGCATTGGAAGGCTAACACCAAGGCATGGGTCACTACAGAGATTTTCAAGGAATGGGTGACTGGAGTGTTTGGCCCTAGTGTGAAGAAATACTTGAAGGAAAAGAAATTGGGACTCAAGTGCCTCCTGGTACTGGACAATGCTCCTGCTCATCCTCACAACTTGCAAGAGTTGTTGCCTGACAACTTAAATTTCATCAGAGTGAAATTCTTGCCTCCTAACACCACTCCTCTCATCCAGCCCATGGACCAGCAGGTCATTGCAAACTTCAAGAAACTGTACACCAAAGCAGTGTTTCAGAGGTGCTTTAATATGACCAATGACTCTGAATTGACCCTAAGAGAGTTCTGGAAAGATCACTTCAATATCGTGCATTGCCTAGACCTTATAGGTAAGGCTTGGGAGGGAGTGACTTCCAGGACTTTGAACTCTGCTTGGAGACCATTGTGGCCAGGTTGTGTCCAACAGAGGGATTTTGAAGGATTTGAGGCTGACCCTGACCCTGACGACCATGTGCCTGTTGTGGAAGATGTTGTGGAAGATATTGTGGCATTGGGGAACAGCCTGGGGTTGGAGGTGAGTGGTGAGGATGTGGAAGAGTTGGTGGAGGAGCACAGGATAGAGCTAACAACTGAAGAGCTGCAAGAGCTTCATCTGGAACAGCAACAGACCACAGCTGAGGTTATTGCTTCAAAGGAGGAGGGAGAGAGACAGAAGGAGGTGCCTTCTTCAGTGCTTTTGGAGATGTGTACAAAGTGGAATGAGTTGCAGACATTTATTGAAAGACACCACCCTGAGCAAGCTGAAATGAGCCTTCTGTGCAACCACTTCAGTGACAGAGCCATGTTGCACTTCAGGAAAGTATTAGAGTTGCCAGAAACAGAGGACTGTGGACAGTTACTTCACCAGGCAGGGGTCTAGTGACTCAAGCTGGTCCTAGTGGGATTAAAAGACCAAGAAGGGAAGTAACCCCAGAGAGGGACTTGTTACCTGAAGTCCTTTTGGAGGGGGATTCCCCTTCCAACCACTAACACCCTGCCCCTGTCATCATCCATATCTTCCAGATGCCTGCAAGTCTCTTCAATAAAGGTAAGTAAATGTTATTTATATTATATATTTATTGTGAATATTTTTTTGTGGAACGGATTAATTGTATTTACATTATTTCTTATGGGAAATAAGGATTCGGATTACGAAAGATTCAGATTAAGTAATAGCTCCTGGAACGGATTAATTTTGTTAACTGAGGGTCCACTGTATATGCATTTTATCGCTCTAGGGCACTTTAAATGCCTAGTATATAATGTAATGTTCACTCGAGAAACTAAGACAGACTGACTCACAACGGCTGCGCGGGCAGGCGCACAGGCACGGGCGGACAGGTCTGGTATGCAAGCGGTTCGAAACACGAGGCACGTTCGATACTCTGGACAAAATTGGTTTGAAAAAAGCATTCGAAACTTGAATCGTTCGATAGTCGATGCATTCGAAACTCAGGGTTCCACTGTATTAAGTTAGTAATAGAACTAGGCATTAAAAAACAATAAAGTAAAATACACACACAGTACACTCATTACTTACCTTAAAATATTTGTAGTCTTAATGTAAGGTGAGATGAGTAGTATTTATTGTAAGAAATCAGGTGTGGTATGTATGGTAGCCAGGCCAGGCTACCATACCAGGCAATCCCACCCACACATAATATTCTATGACATTTAACCCTTTCAGGGTCCAGAGGCCAAATCTCAGTGACAGCCAGGGTCCAAGAATTAAAAAAAAAAAATCTTACAGAATTAAAGATATTTTTCTATAGGTAATAAAAAAAAAAATTCCGATCAATACTTTCCAAGATATAGAGGCGTGAAGTTGACCCTCAGTAACGTTTGTGGCCTGTGAGACCAATATAATGCATAATGTATATATGTACACTCGTATTCAACACAATAACCACACTAATATTTTCATCATTATTTTGTTTACAATAATTGTTTACAACAAAAAATACGCAAAAATGTTGTATATATTTTCATCATTATTTTGTTTACAATAATTGTTTACAACAAAAAATACGCAAAAATGTTGTATATTACTAATGTTCTATTATATATTTACAGTCATTGGACATGTTCCTGGAACTGCTACAGTCTGTGAAAGTGTGTCATGCATTGTGGTGTCTTACTCATCTGTGGACCAGTATGATTTTATATTATGCTTATAGACATGAGGCATAAGCATTATTGTTGCATTGGGCTGGTGCAGCATGCTGCATGTTTGTGGCACCATATGGTACAGATACAGGGATCCCAATGGAAATAAGCCACTCTGACTTTTTTGGGTTATCCTAGAATCTTTACACCTATGCTATGTATGATAATCTATGTAACTGTACACTGTATTTGTGTATACCTGAATAAACTTACTCAAGCGCATGTGGCGTCGTAAGTTTATTCAGGTATACACAAATACAGTTACAAAGATTATCATACATAGCATATGTGTGGAGAACCTATGATAACCCATAACCATTTCAGCCACAGTCATCTTCGAAACTGCTGAGTCAGTGACTTGGGTCCCAGACTCACTCTCAGTCTGGGCTGGTGGTGCTGCACGCACCACCACCACCTACTGACCATATGGTACAGGGTATCATATGGTACAGGGTACCATATAGTACAGATACAGGGATCCCTATGAAAATAAGTCACCCTGACTTTTTTGGGTTATCCTAGGATATTTACACATATGCTGCTATGTATGATAATCTATGAAACTGTATTTGTGTATACCTAAATAAACATGTGGTGTCGTAAGTAAGTTTATTCAGGTATACACAAATACAGTTACATAGATTATCATACATAGCAGCATATGTGTGAAGAACCTAGGATAACCCAAAAAACTCGCTTATTTTCATTAGGGTCCCTGTACCCTGTACCATATGGTACCATTGTACCATATACAGTGGACCCTCGGTTTTCGTTCACCTCCAAACTCGAACAATTATGTAAGTGTATTTTTGTAAGTGTTTTTGTAAGTGTATTTTTAGGGGTCTGAAACGACTAATCTAATTTGCATTTGTCCTTATGGGAACAAATTCGTTCGGTAACAGCACTTGAACAGCATTCTGGAAAGAATTTTGAACAAAAACCGAGGGTCCACTGTAGTTCAAAACCATAGAATTCCTCCTCAGATCCACTTCCATCAGTGTTAGAACTATAACTTGGGAAGAGGAGAGTCAGAATTCGCCAGGGAGTGAGAGCTTCCTTGCCGCCAGGCAAGATGAACAAAGCGTACTGAGATAGCGTTCCCACAGTGCAATGCGGGTGCCCCGATTTTTTGTCACTGACCACGCAGACCCATTCTCTTAGATGTAGGCCTACCAGCCTTCTCGCTCTAAATTTGAAGCTGCTAGAATTTTGGCTTATATGGTTTGGACTCTGGCTTCAAAGCCGTAGATCTACAGGACGGACCCTGAAAGGGTTAAAGCGTCCCAGAGCAATAAAATGCATATACAGTTCACTCATTACTTACCTTAAAATATTTGAAGTCTTAATGAGGGTCAGAGGCAAGTAAACGAGATAAAACGAATAAATGAGAGAGAGAGAGAGAGAATGAGTCCATGAGAGAGGACAGGTGTGGAGTTATGTAAACAAACCCAGGTGTGGAGAAAATTCTCCAAAAGAGGGGGGTATCCACCCTTTCTGCCCTTTTTAAGGGCCCTACCCTTTCCGCCCTTAGAAAGGCCCAGACGAGGCGTGTCTGGATGCGAAAACAAATTAACTCATACCAGATGAACTGACCACAGTGTGTCACGTGTTGTCTGACCAAGTAGCAATGAGTATATGAGAGTCAATAGACATTTGAGATAAATGTAACTCTTTGCCGTAACAGGAAAATTATAGGAAACTGCTGTATTAGTTCTACACTTGAACATTACAATCATGTGTTCCAGTGATCAAAGTATTTAGAGAACACAAGCATTTTAATTGCCACTTGTAACAGCATGTAGCAATTGTTGAAATTGTGCTTTCAACACTGTGTAATTCTAACGGCACTGATTTATCTATTGTCCGCTTATTCACTACACCTTTGCTCAAAACATCAACTGTTCTGATGATTCCATTTGCATCAGGATATATGGTCACAATTTTTCCAAGAGGCCAATGGGACCTCGGACCATCATTGTTAATAATCACTATGTCACCAGGTCTTAAGGACATAATTTTCTGGTTTCTTTTGTAAAAACACTAGTTTTACAGCTTTTCTCGAAGGACCTTGGATCGTAGATACTTATACACTGGAGTACAAGTCTGTGGACCACCATGTGGCTACTCTTCCGGTTCGAATACGATCAAACTTCCGGTTCATAAGGATCAAAATTGTGGAGGAATGTACTCCTACGATAAAATGGACTGTAAATGTTGCTTTACTTAGCTTGTAGATGCATCTATGATTACCCAGCCGTCCCAGTAACCAATGGTTGATGCCGATGTTCACATTCCCCACAGGGCTGTATGGTAAGACAAAATCACACATGAGTATAATATATTGCCCCAAAGGAGCGTATGCTCATATCGTCAGTCATTAACCCAAGACTGAGATAACACTCACGTGTTTGGACTTAAAAGTCCACGCATAACCGCCATCAATAGTTAAATTTTGATGCTCCTGACATACAAGAACTGCGCAGCTCCCTGCCTGGCAAGAACATAAAAACATACCTTGCTTGTGTAACGTGAGCGATGGTGTTGACTCCACCATATACGGCGGAAATGCTGTCTTGATTTGTAGAATGCCGCTGATGAGTCACCGTCTTGGTTTCGATGGAGTTCTCTGGCGATTGTCTCTACGTTTGTCTTTTAGCAGTAATAAGAAGCTGCGCACACTTCTGGATATACCGCGATTTTATTCACTAAACGCGCTGGAACAGAGTTCTTATCTGATTTCCTGACGTTAGTGGAGATTAAATTAGCGCACCGACGTCCACGACTAATGTCTTTGTTAGGTTACGTCCCCTGGCGTCGTATGACCCTTTCGGTGGCCGAGTTCACTCTCGCCTCATGCAGCCTCGTGCCTCAGCATCGCTGACATCAGCACAATTTCAACAATTGCTACATGCTGCTACAAGTGGCAATTAAAATGCTTGTGTTCTCTAAATACTTTGATCACTGGAACACATGATTGTAATGTTCAAGTGTAGAACTAATACAGCAGTTTCCTATAATTTTCCTGTTACGGCAAAGAGTTACATTTATCTCAAATGTCTATTGACTCACATATATTCGTTGCTACTTGGTCAGACAACACTGTGGTCAGTTCATCTGGTATGAGTTAATTTGTTTTCACATCCAGACACGCCTCATCTGGCCCTTTCTAAGGGCAGAAAGGGTAGGGCCCTTAAAAAGGGTAGAAAGGGCGAATACCCCCCTTCCTTTTGAGAATTTTCTCCACACCAGGTGAATGCGTCTGGTTTGTGTACACGTTACATTGTGTACAAGTTGTCTCCATGTTGATACGGTAGAATAAATAAAGAGCAACACTCCCATTCTCATGTAACACCATTTTTAGAAGAAATAACGCTCTGAGTGAAGACATACGAAAGGAATAATTTTCTACAGTTACCCCCAGTAATATTATAGTGTACACATTTTCTCTGATGTTGGACCAGAGAAAACGTTATTCTTACCATCACTCGTACAAGTTGTCTGGCTAACACATCTCATATTTGTTAATTTATTCTACTGTGGGTGTATTTATCATGTTTATATGTTATGTATTGTGTTTATTATATAATTTTGAAAAAAATATCATAGATGGATTAATGAAAATGTGTATATTAACATAATATATGACATTTAATGAGACTCGGTGATTATTATTGAGTACAATGGACCCTCGGTTTTCGTACAGCTCCCAACTCGAACAATTATGTAAGTGTATTTTTCTAAGTGTATTTTTGGGGGTCTGAAATGACTAATCTAATTTACATTCATCCTTATGGGAACAAATTCGTTCGGTAACAGCACTCAAACAGCATTCTGGAAAGAATTATCGACGAAATCCGAGGGTCCACTGTATTATTATCATTATTAATATGGCGTCTCGAGATATAAGACACTCTTACTGATTTTAATGTGTACCTGCATGCCAGCACAGTGTGTAAGTTTATTTAGGTACAGGTATATATAAGTATAATTATCAGAGTACAGTGGTACCCTGGATTTCGTCAATAATTCGTTCCAGAAGGCTGTTCGAGTGCTGCTGCCAAACGAATTTGTTCCCATAAGGACGAATGTAAATTAGATTAGTCTGTTTCAGACCCCCAAAAATACACTTACAAAAACTACATTTACATAATTGTTTGAGTTGGGAGCTGTACGAAATCCAGGGTACAACCGTATAAAATATGAAATAACTTAAAAACACTTGAAATTTTGGAAAGTTTCCAGACATAATGGAGAAACGCAGTGCTCACGAAGAATGTAAACTGGATGGGGCGCGATGACCGTATTAGAAAGTCAGGTGGGAGAGCCGTATAGCGAGTTTTGGTCATAATTTGAAATGTTCGTAATAGCGGAACGCCATAAAGTGTGACCCTACTGTATAACATTTCTGGTATATTTTTAAATGTTTATACAGTAGTGTATATTGAAATAAACAGAATAGAGGAAAACAGCTCTAATATACATTATTTAGGTATGAATACTGGTCAGAGAGCCCGTCGTAAGTCCGAGGCATCGGTGAACGAGTACGTCACTGAGTGAGGAGAGGCTGCACCTAATTTAATTTTGCAAGTGATATGTATTTCAAATAAATTTATTTTAATCAGATATTGTCTAAATATTTGGTGAACTAACAGGCTTTCAAAAGTAACCAATTTACATTGAATTCTGTTAAAATTACAATGTCAGACTTTTTTTTTTTTTTTTTTTTTAAATTGAGTGTCGTGTGATGAATATTTTTCAATATAAACAAGTAACTAAATTCCATTATTTGATGATCTATGGCATTTAAATTTTTTTTTTTTTAAAAGGCAATATCTTTAATATGCCACTCACAATTTTTTGTACAGTTGATACTTTTTCTGTGACTTGCATAATTAAAATATTTTTAGTGCAAAGCACATTAAAACCCAAAATTACCTAAACAATATTGTAAATAAGACCTCCAATAATGGTGAGCTCTTCAAAGACATCTGATTACTTATATCATGGTACTGCACTGTATCTACAAATTAGATAGTAAAATAACTACTGTATTTAAAATTTAAATGCCCCCACATGGTCCCTGAAGTAGTACAAAACATGTCCAACAACCATGACTGTATGTAGCTGAAGATACCATAGACCACTAATGATGTAATAACTGCAGTGTATCCTTTCAATGAGGAGTGCATACCTTCACAGAGAAGTGCGACTCTTCACAGAGTGCGACCCTTCACAGAGGAATGCATCCCTTCACAGAGGAGTGCATCTCTTCACCGAGTGCGATCCTTCACAGAGGAGTGTGTCAATTCACAGAGGAGTGAGACCCTTCACAGAGGAGTGCAACCCTTCACAGAGGAGTGAGACCCTTCACAAAGCAGTGCATCGCTTTTCTTGGATCAAAGGATTACCTCATTATTATTATTATAATCAAATAGAAGCGCTAAACCACAGGGGTTATACAGCGCTGCAGGTTATTGCAGGATGCAGGGAGAATGGGTTGTAAGAGGGAGATGGATGATTAGTAGGGCATGGAGTGTAGAAGGGACAGTGGATAGTGCAGGGATAGAGGGTAGCAAGAGATCGAGATAGAAGGGACTGAGGGAGGTGCTAGAGGTATAAACTTCAGAGTTTGTGCAGTAAGTCAGTTTCTGTCAAAAAGTCAACGAGAGAGTCAGGATTAAAGGAGGGTCCATCTGCAAGAAGGGAAGGTAAAGAAAGGGCCGCAGAGCGAAGACGCTGTTGGAGATAAATTCTGCGTGCTCATTGATAGAGTGGGCAGTCCAACAGAATATGTCGAACAGATACTGGAACCTGCTTCTTTAAGGGGGGGCTCCTTGTCGTGGTAAATAGGCTATCGGTCTGAGGAATTGGACCTCTTGGTCTTCTTCCTCAGACCGAACCTAATTACCCCCCAATCCCCCCTCCCTTTTCCCTTTCCTCCTCCTCCTCATCCCTCCCTTATTTCCTTCCCAGTTTTGCCCTGGGAGCTTCTCTCCTCAGGCATTCTAGTTCCTAGGTAGGGGGAAGGGTATCGTAGTCCATCCCATTCCGTTGAGGTCCTTGGCGGTGGTGTAGTTTGCCGTGGAATCTGGATCGCCTGGGGATGTCCCGATCCCTCTCCAGTCACCCGGGGGGTGGCTTTGGGTATCTTTCGGGCGACGGGTGTATCTCTGGAGGCCACCTTTCGGTTCCAGGGTGGTGGCCGAAGGCGGTATGCTGTGGTGGATATCCGGCCGCCCTCTTTTGTCTGCCGAGATGGCTCGGTGGATGTGAGTTGCTATCCCGGATTGCTGGTTTACTGGCATGAAGGGTAGGGTATGGCACGGGTTCCATGCAGCATCTGCACTACTTGCTGTGTTGAGGTCCTCTTGGGCACGGAGGGAGATTTGCGCTACCTTTCATTCCTCCTAGGACCTATTCCTCCATGTTCCCCCTTTTTTATTCTTTTTTTTATTTTTATTTTTTCTTCTTTTTTTTTTCTTAAAAATAAAAAGAAAGAAGTAACCTAACCATGCTGACCCAATCCATGAACCACTACCCCGGGCCCCTTCCTGATACCGCACCCAGTACTGACCCTGCCTCGTTAACGGACAACTCTTTGGACACCTTCATGCCCCTGTACCTCTTGCTGGTGCCGGTTCGTCACCTGCTTCAGGTACCAGGGACCCGACTGGCCCTTTCGATACGTCTGACCTTCGCTCTTCTCTGACCTTGATTCCGGCTTCTCCCTCGACGGTGCGGCAATTTTGAATCGCTCGCCCGTCTCACATCGGACCACCTCTGGTCCCACAC
>WNWK01028672.1:0-25152 GCA_009830355.1 Cherax destructor | reverse complement strand
CCTCCATCTCGACCATATGGCGACCAGACCTACCCTCACAACAAAGCCCCAGCTGTCCCTCCAAATACTTCTCCAGACCATACCTCCACGGGTTTTCCTCCCGTCCCCTTACCCTATAGAATTTTCTGATAGCCGGCTTAGCCACCCTTTCCCACCATCCTACCACATCTTCCACCACTTTGCCTTGCACCCACATACCTCCCACCATCCTCAAAGCATGCCTTACCCTCCTCTCCATCCAAAAGCCGCACGTTTAATTTCCAATGACCCAATACCACCCACCATCCCCTCCCATGCCAGTTCCCCCACAACCCCTCTGTGGTCAGAAAACCTCACGTCCACCACCTCACCTTCCCTACATCCACAGCCCGAGACACTAAATTCTATCAAGGCGAGCAGCATAGCCTCTTCTAATAAATGTGTGGTCCACCTTCCAGCCACCTACCACCATCTACAACCCCAGCACTCCCCAAAACGTCCCTCAACACGCCCAATTCACAACCCGCCCCTCTTGGCTCCACATCCTTCTTCCTAATAATACTGTTCCAATCACCCCCTATCACCCCTACCTTTGCCATACCTCCCAAGAAAAAAACCAACTGATCCCTAACAAAATCCTACTTGATCCTTCTACTGCTCCCAGCCGGCAAATATACCCCACAAACGTCACCCTCACACCTCCCCAGTCCCCATCGACCTTCACCACCCTTCCCTCCTCCCATGCCAAAAGCTGAAAAGGGGCTATTTTCATTCACTACTACCGCTGCATCACCCTGGAACTTACCCAACACCCGCATACACTCTATACCCAGGCAGCAAAAGATCTCTTCCATACTTATAGTTATGTTCTTGCAAAAACGCCACATCAATCGCCAAATGTCTTAGAGTCCCCACTACCCACGATCTTTTCACTTCATCCTTCAGCCCATTAACATTTAACGTGAGGCACCTGAAAATGCTAGAGGTGGCTTTTCCTTAGATCTTCCATCCCTGATCGATGCCTGTTTTCCAGTCCCAAGACCTTTAACCAGGGACCTCTTACCCTCGTCTCACTCACACCATCCACAATCTTGGAAGTCTGACGAGGCACCCTCAACCAATACTTTTTACCGGTCCCTTGACCAGGAGTCAGGACGTCATCCTCCTCACTCCTCATCGACCTCTTGCGAGAATCACTACTAACCTCCATATCCAACCTCTCATCCTCCTGATGCACTGACACTTGCACCTCTTGTACATTCACGTGTAAAGCCTCCAGTCCACCTTCCCCCAGTGTACCCACTTCACCCAATAACCCACCACCAGGGCTCACAGAACCCTCAAGCACCTTCCCTTGGGTACTGTCCAACAGTCCCTGCAATACCTCAGACAAAACTGCCTCCAAACCCGCATCCAATGTCAATTAATCTGGCACAAGACGTTCCTCACACACTTCCACTCCCTGCGAGCTGTACCGGCAGGGTCGCACCACGTCCACTGTTCCCTGTACTATGTCACTCCACTTTCCCACTGATGCCACAACATCACTGTCACTCCTCACTTCCTCAGGCACACCCTGGTCCATCCCAGGTTCTCCCGAATGGTCGTCGTCCCTGTCGCCTCTCACACTCAGCAGCAATATGCTCATAAGAGTCACAAAGTCTACAAGTACGCCTTTGCCCGGCATAAGTCACATAAACCTGTGACCTAAACTCTTCCAACACCACATAGGATGGAATAGGCTTCCGTAAAGTCATCTTCAAGTTGAAAGACCCTTCTGTCCACCTTCCCATAGCTGCATAATGTATCACACCATACACCAAAAATGCAGCTCTCACATCCTGCTCCGTCGCTTCGAACGGCAAATTCCTAATCTTGATCCATGTGTAACGTCTGGAGACATCCTTGAGCTTTACCTCCACTGCAGCAGTCACAGGAAGGCAAACTTCTTCATACTTTTCCACAAGTTTGTCGTATACAGCCGCCGTGTTAAGCTTGATAAATATCCTTGCACTTCCATTTAATGCAATGCCATAAATGTCTCCATGTTCAACTCCATAAACGTCTCTGATGATAGCTGGCAGCAAAACTCTGGCATTGGTAGAATAAATGGCTCCTTTTACCAATTCAACACAGCCAGTGTTAATACGCCGACGATACAATTCCACCATTTTGCTGCTTGAAGAAAACTGTGTCACTGCACAAGTTCCCACCAGAGGCCACTGGTCGTTGGATGCTCCAAGTGCAAACTCAGGAACAACTGCGCAAGACAACCTCCCGGCCCGAGAGCGAAGAGGTGAATGAGACATAGGAACTAGGCCACAAAAGGGTTAACAGTAGTACACTTGAATTTACATCTACTGTTCACTTATTTGTTACAAGCAAATTCAGAAATTTTCTTAATATATCTGGTATTTTATTTTCATTAATAAGATATTTTGACATGTCACATAGGTTATTATTCAATATGTCTATATTCCTCAGTAAGTGAACAATTAAGCACATAGTCCTCAAGATAGTGGCCGTAGGGCTGGCCACATACTTTGCATTTGGTTTGATCCCCATCTGTGTATTTGCTAGACTTTCAAAAGTACTTGTAACCAGGACTAAGCCTGGCTACTACAACATCAGTCCGTTCACATTGCAAGTAACTCCGTTAATTGTCAAACAATATTTTTTTTTGTCTTAGCAAATGTCTCTGCATGTCACACCAGTATATGGGCAGAGGGGTGGACATTAAAGATTTTATTGTTTCTTAAAGTACAGCCCTTCAGAAAAACGACCTGCCGTGACGAGGTGACGTTCATATATTTAAAATTAACCACTGAGAGACGATTTGTTTACTTTGTGTGTTGGTTTTTTAAAAGAATATGCAGAATTTGCTTGCAGCTGTGTATATGGGTTTGTCTTAAGATATGGGGCCGTGAGTTGATTGTGTTGTGGTTAGGTTGAATAAGAGGTTATGGGGATAAGTACGTGGTCGGTAAGGAGGTGGTTGTTAAGAAGGCGGTCGTAAGATGAGTAAACGAGGTGAGTAAATTAACTGGGACAGGAGTAAAGTTTGTGATTATCTCGTAATATGTCTTAGTCTCCGACTTAATTAATGTAGTTTGGATTCTTTTCTCTTCAGAAGAGTTTGCTACTAACTTCTGGCAGCCATCCAGCTGTGGTTTTACCCTGACACTCTCGTCAGTGCTACAAAAGCTGTTGTTCTGTAAGGGTATTCATGCAAGCGTGCTACGTGAGTGAATGTGGTCTCGCCAAATTCTCACCTTCAGGTCATGATTACTGCAGAAATTCATGATGGATGTTACACCTAGGAAGCGTGCAATAATGTAGCTCTTAAAAACATGCTGATTTGAGTATCAGACAGATCGCCAAAAATTTGAGACTAGCAAAGTCAACTGTTGGTCGGATTTTGAAGAGAGCTGACGACACTGATGACTGTGTAGCGCTGCATCCTGATGTTGATTATGTGCTCTTGGGTTGAATTGTTAAGAGTCAGTGATGATATTTTTCAGTAAGTTTCCGTGGGTTGAGTAAGTGGTCCAGGGTTCGATATGTGGTCTTGGGTTAAATAAGAAATTGTATGGGTCTCAACAGGTGGGCGTGAGGTCGAGTAGTTGGGCGTGGTGTTCAGTAGATAGTAATGAGAAGAGAATGTAACCTTTAGTTAATTAGGTGGTGTTAGGATGATTAGCTAATTTGTGTGTGTATATATATATATATATATATATATATATATATATATATATATATATATATATATATATATATATATATATATATATATATATATATATATATATATTTATTTATGAACACATAGGCCGTTTCTCACCAAGGCAGGGTGGCCCGACAAAGAAAACTTTCATCATCATTCACTTCATCACTGTCTTGCCAGAGGCGTGCTTACACTACAGCTACAAAACTGCAACATTAACACCCCTCCTTCAGAGTGCCGGCACTGTACTTACCATCTCTAGGAATCAAGTCCGGTCTGCCGGTTTCCCTGAATCCCTTCATAAATGTTACCCTGCTTACACTCCAACAGCACGTCAAGTCCTAAAAACCATTTGTCTCCATTCGTTCCTAACACACTCACGCACGCTTTCTGGAAGTCCAAGCCCCTCGCATACAAAACCTCCTTTACCCCCTCCCTCCAACCTTTTCTAGGCCGACCCCTACCCCGCCTTCCCTCCACTACAGATTTATACACTCTCGAAGTCATTCTATTTTGTTACATCCTCTCTACATGTCAAAATCATCTCAACAACCCCTCCTCAGTCTTCTGGATAATAGTTTTGGTAATCCCACACCTCCTCCTAATCTCCAAACTACGGATTCTCTGCATAATATTCACACCACACATTGCCCTCTGATATGACATCTTCACTACCTCCAGCCTTCTCCTTGTTGCAACATTCACAACCCATATCTCACACCTATACAAGAGTGTTGGTATAACTATACTCTCATATATTCCAATCTTTGCTTTCATGGATAAAGTTCTCTGTCTCCACAAGCTTCTCAAGCCTCGTTAATTCTATGATTCACCTCATCCTCCATATACCCATCTGCTGGCACATCTACTTCCTAAAAAAAAAAATATATATATATATATATATATATATATATATATATATATATATATATATATATATATATAATATATAATAATGAAACCACGAAACAAGTGGTATTGAAACATTTACCAAACTGCGGCAGGCCAGATTCGACTCCACGACACATTTTCCGCCTCAAGAGAAACCACAACGATGGTGGAGTGGATGGGGTGACACGTACGTTGTGTTGTCTCTTGAGGCGGGACAATGTGTCGTGGGTCGAATCCTGGCCTGCCGCAGTTTGGTAAATGTTTCAATATATATATATTATATATATATATATATATATATATATATATATATATATATATATATATATATATATATATATATATATATATATATATATATATATATATAACTTTATTGTAACCACAGACGAGTGGTATTTAATCAATAACAACACTGCAACTAGCCGAGGACTCGAACCTGTGTCGTTTTAACCCGCCTCATTATGAATGAAAATTCACGACGCTCTAACCCACGGGACCACCCAATTCTACAAAGATCACGCACCCATCAGAGCTAGTTGTTTTACCGTGATCCGAGGACATACGTTGGTGTGGATGCCTCAGAGCTAAGTTCATTCTACTCCCCGTTTAGACTAAATTAAATTGCGCTTGTTGCAATAAGGTTAGGTAAGTTTTCTAAGGTTCTTTTGGTTCAAAATTATTATTTTTTAAATTAACATTAATGAAAAAAAATATTAATTTAAACGTATAAGAGAAAGTTTTAGAACGGACTTAATTTTAAATAAGTTCTTGCTAATTGACCAGCTTTACCTATTCGGCACGACATATATAAAATGAGGCACACATACCTTGTCACCTTGCTAGGTGGTTTAGTAGGAATGTCTTTCCCACCTGGATTATTACAAAACACGATTAAGGTTTACGGGTCTTTGAGCCAAAGGGGAATAATATCGTTTTGCACGGCGTCTGGTCTCGCGTGATGCAACACTGACTATTGCAATACTGACTGATGCAACACTGACTGATGCAACACTGACTGATGCAACACTGACTGATGCAACACTGACTGATGCAACACTGACTGACACTCACGCACTTTGGATGTAATGAAAAATTTAACCAGGCGATAAATGAAGATTCCTGAAAGTTTTCACAGGAAGTCAAAAGGTAAACGCTTGAAAATTAGTTAGTGAAAGTCCTTAGTAATAAGAGACGCCACAATTCTTGGAAATAAAACTAAGTCTAGGTTCCGTAGCATGACGCCAGTGTCGCTTCAACAACGTGCTAAATAATATCTACATCGCTAATAGTTAAATACAAGAATATAGCAAAAAAAGGCAAAATTTATGAGGAGACTATTAAGCTAAATATACAAATCTCGTGTGTTATTGTATTTCATTGTGCTGCAGCAAAATGGAATAAATTAAAAGCTATGTGGGTGATATTTGTTAGCGGAACTCACCTCAAATACGCTAAATTATGTTCTGACTCGTTGAAGTTTTGATCCGTTTTATTTATGGGAATTGTATAAATGAGTAAAAGAAATAAATATTATTTACACTCATGAATGTACACCGTCACACATACGCACACACACCATATCTCCAGACACACACACACTCGCATACACACATAGACAGACAGACAGACACACACACACACACACACAGCACACACACACACACACACACACACACACACACACACACACACAAGAGCCAGAAACGAATATGCACAGGTAAGAAGGGAGGCTCAGCGACAATATGAAAATGACATAGCATCAAAAGTCAAGTCTGACCCGAACCTGTTGTACAGCCACATCAGGAGGAAAACAACAGTCAAGGACCAGGTAATCAGGCTGAGGAAGGAAGGTGGTGAGTTCACAAGAAACGACCAAGAGGTATGTGAGGAGCTCAACATGAGATTTAAAGAAGTCTTTACAGAGGAGACAGGAAGGACTCCAGGAATTCAGAATAGGGAGGTATACCAACAAGTGCTGGATGAAATACACACAACCGAGGAGGAGGTGAAGAAGCTGCTATGTGAACTCGATACCTCAAAAGCGGTGGGACCTGACAACATTTCTCCGTGGGTCCTTAGAGAGGGAGCAGAGATGTTGTGTGTGCCACTAACAAAAATCTTCAACACATTCATTGAAACTGGGCAACTACCTGAGGTGTGGAAGATGGCAAATGTAGTCCCAATTTTTAAGAAAGGAGACAGACACGAGGCATTAAACTACAGACTTGTGTCACTGACGTGTATAGTTTGCAAAGTCATGGAGAAGATCATCAGGAGGAGAGTGGTGGAGCACCTAGAAAGACACAAGCTTATAAACGACAACCAGCACGGTTTCAAGGAAGGAAAATCCTGTGTCACAAACCTACTGGAGTTTTATGACAAGGTAACAGAAGTAAGACACGAGAGAGAGGGATGGATAGACTGCATTTTCTTGGACTGCAAGACGAGGTTCGACACAGTTCCTCACAAGAGGTTAATGCAAAAGCTAGAGGATCAGGCACACGTAACAGGAAAGGCACTGCAATGGATAGACTCAGAAGTGTCCCTGTTTGCAGATGATGTGAAGTTAATGAGAAGAATTAAATCAGTCGAGGATCAGGCAGGAATACAAAGAGACCTGGACAGGCTACAAGCCTGGTCCAGTAACTGGCTCCTTGAATTTAACCCTGCCAAATGTAAAGTCATGAAGATCGGGGAAGTGCAAAGAAGACCGCAGACAGAGTATAGTCTAGGTGGCAAAAGACTGCAAACCTCACTCAAGGAAAATGATCTTGGGGTGAGTATAATACCGAGCACATCTCCTGAGGCACACATCAATCAGATAACTGCTGCAGCATACGGGCGGCTGGCAAAAATAAGAATAGCGTTCCAATACCTCACTAAGGAATCATTCAAGACTCTGTACACCATATACGTCAGGCCCATACTGGAGTATGCAGCACCAGTCTGGAACCCACACCTGGTCAAGCACGTCAAGAAATTAGAGAAAGTGCAAAGGTTTGCAACAAGACTAGTTCCAGAGCTAAGGGGATTGTCCTACGAAGAAAGGTTAAGGGAAATCGGCCTGACGACACTAGTGGACAGGAGGGTTAGGGGAGACATGATAACGACATAAAATACTGCGAGGAATAGATAAGGTGGACAGAGACAAGATGTTCCAGAGAGGGGACACAGAAACAAGGGGTCAAAAATGGAAGTTGAAGACTTCTATGAGCCAAAGGAATGTTAGGAAGTATTTCTTCAGTCATAGAGTTGTCAGGAAGAGGAATAGCCTAGAAAGCGACATAGTGGAGGCAGGAACCATACATAGTTTTAAGACGAGGTTTGATAAAGCTCATGGAGCAGGGAGAGAGAGGACCTAGTAGCAATCAGTGAAGAGGCGATGCCAGGAGCTATGACTCGACCCCTGCAACCACAAATAGGTGAGTACACACACACACACACACACACACACACACACACACACACACACACACTGTACAACAGGGCTGGAGAGAGTAAACAGTGAAAAGAGCAAAACTCAAATCCTTGTTCCACATAAATACCCTTAAAGCAGAAAATGTTGATAAAGAAGGTGAGGAGGTGTTGATTCGCCGGGAATTCTCCCGGTCCGGGTCTATTCCAGATGGCGACCCGGCACCGGCTCCCTGTCGTGGGAGTATCAGAGACCTATGTCTCCCATGGGAGGAGGTACATGTACCCCCTCATCGTTGGGACCAACTGGCCCCAGGCCTAGCTACATTCTCCACCCGCCAGGGGCTGGAAGGGAGAAGCTAGGCCTCTCTTGTCTGCCATCTTCCCCGCCCCTGGGAGGCTGACGGGAAGGGCAGTCTTGGGAGCTGCAGATGGTAGCAAGCTCCAGCTTTGGCACCTACCCTGCCCTAGGAGGGCTGGGCATGGTCATGTCCTGATAAAGAAGATTACTTATAAATATTAAATGACTTTAAAAGAAATTAAATAACAAATAATGAAGAATTTATGTTACTAGAAATGATAAAATAGGATATTATAAAACTGATGTATCTTATAATCTCTGTCAGTATAAACGACAGTTTAATTTTACTCTGTATAAAATATATTGAGAGAAATGGTATGGTAGGAGTGGAAACCTGAAGCCACGAGTTTGAATTTACTTTTTTTTGTGAATATATACACTTACATCCGTCCGAGACTTATTTGTGTGTGTGAGCGCCTTCCAATCATTCACCTACACAGTAATATGGAAATTCATTTTGTAATGCATAAGAGTATGGGTTAAGTGAGCCACGTTGCCATGGGAGCTACAGCTGTTGATGGCTTCTTCATGATCGTGTTTGTTGCCACTCAAGACGTGACTATAAAACATGTCGATTACATTAAACAATCGTTATAACAAGTATCTGAGTAATAATTAATAATTATACTTTCTGTCAGAGATATCTCAAATAAATTTAATGCTATTTGGTGTGCTTATTCTTTAATGAATTTCAAATGAGCTATTTGTTAATTATTTGGTAAATGGGTAATTAAAAAATATCTTCAAAGCCAGATGAGAGCTCGCTCCAGTCTCGCTTCATATTAATTTGCACACATTTAGAACATCCATCAAACGCAATTGTATGAAAGCAAGAATTTGGATGCCTTCTCTCGTAGCATTTGGAGCTCATCCACATTCATTCATTTTCGCCTAATATCTTCATCAAACGTTTCATTCAAATTTGAAAATCCTAAACAATTCTGTAGGAATATATTGTATTACGCATATAAATTTGAGGTGGCTAAAATAGGAATGGAGTTGATGTTATACAATTTGTTTGTTCATTTACGAGAAGCCAGAAAAAAGTGCTTCCTGCAGGTGGGCAGTTTGCTTTCTACCTCTTTCGTTAAAGATGGTTACTATATTTTCTGTTTCTCGTTTGTTTCAGATTATATTCTGTGTTATATGTATAGTAACTAGATTTTCCTTTTAAAAACCGGCTCATCTTTGGAAAATTTTAAAATGTAAAAGATCTGCGTCATTTCAATCATTAGTAGAATTAAAATATATTATAAACTCAGAATGATAATTTACTAATAATATGTTAACCTGTTTTTTTTTTTGCACTTTTGAATGGATTATCTCTTCGTTAATAATTCTGCAATTTTAGGAAAATTATACAATTCTTGAAATGTCTGTGAAGAACTCATTTTTTAAGACATTGGCCGTCTTCCACTGAGACAGAGTGAGTCACGACTTAATAGCTGTTTGTCAGATGCAATGACATAACAGATCAAATGAACTTCTGAATTACAACATCCTCACCCTTTTTTTTAGAGAGCAGGCTGTGTGCCTTCCAGGACTCAAGTCCCATTAAAATGTTTCTTCTGAATCCCTTCTTGTATCTTATTGTGCTGGCACTCCAACAGCACGTCGTGTCTCAAAAATTACTTGCCTCCTCAATTCATTTCCACCTAATACGCTCCAACCCATCCTGGTTATAACTATGACCATAATTTTTAAAGGGGTGGACCGGTAAGCCAGCTGAAGGCCTCGGTCAAATGACCAAAAGCTCCAACGGCGGACCGTCATCTAAGACCAGCGTCAGAAAACACTTGTCCTGTTTCCTGACAAACCTTACCTAACTTAATCAACCCGCCGCATTTACATCACAAATTTATATACTCTCCAAGTGAACTTTTTTCCACCATCATCTCTAAATATTTAACTCACCTGAGAAACTCCTCCTCATCTTGTATACATATCACAGACACTGGTTTACTCTCCTTAATAGTATATATGCTTTCAAATGTCAATAATAAACATCATGAAGACGGTAAGGAGAATAATTGATCTGTATATTTCGACCCCCTTCTGGGATCCTCTTCAGAAAATGAACACAATTGCACAACTTCTACAGCTGAGATGCCTTCAATCTTTGAAATGGCTTCGGGAAGTTTCTGATTGACTGTCCACAAAGTTAAGAGAGAGTTTTGCATATGAATTTTAATTTTTTTCCCCATCTTGGCATTTAGATGAAATCACACGTTTGTTGAACCTGTTGAACAAACGTCGTAAAGCCATTGCCTTACCAGGTGAGAAGATGGGTATAACGAACTTATTGTCCCATCGTATTCCACTCGAACCTGGTACTAGACCCATTTATATACCTGCGTACAGATTGCCGCATTCACAAGTAGCTGTCGCAGAGAAATTAATTAACCAGATGCTTGAAGATGATGTTATCGCACCTAGCAATTCACCTTGGAATGCGCCCCTGATCTTAGTACCTAAGAAGGACGGTACTTGGCGCCCAGTGATTGACTTTAGGAAGTTAAATGCGAAAACGATTCCAGATCGTTTCCCACTTCCTGTACTTGGTGATCTATTACGTAACATCGGAGATAACAAAGTTTTCTCGATCCTAGACTTGTTACAAGGCTTTTGGCAAGTCCCTCTTCACGAGGACAGCCAAGAGCTCACATCATTCTCCTCTCCGCAAGGTCATTTTGAATTCCGCCGTATGGCTTTCGGGTTAAGATCATCCCCTATCACATTCTCGAGGCTCATGACCAATATCTTTCGAGGTCTCATAGGTAATACACTCATGGTGTACTTAGATGATGTGATTGTCAAGTCACTAGTAAAACTGTCACTCCTGTCTGGAATCCAGTCATAATTGCACACAGGATAGTGTACTATCCCTGTGATGGCTTTTGTTCAAGTGGTAGTTCCTCTCCAGGGGACGCTTTGTTGAGTAAAGACTGTTTGAAATGAGTTATGCCATGCTCGTTCATTGTGTCCCCAAGGCACTTTTCCTTGTGTTCAGGCTAACTATGTAACTCTACCTCACGCAGCACAGCCCCTCGTTTGTGCCACGGCACCTGATCAAAATAAACCGGCACCGAAATCAGTCAAAGCTAGTGCCCCAAGCCAGTATAAATCCCGTAGTGTCTATAGTAAGTTTAGTTCTCATAGCCAGAGAATTTGTTATAACTGCGGTTGCCGTGGACATATCGCAGTTAATTGTCCTGACAGTACCATCCGAGTAGGCATACTAGACGGACATAGGCATAGGCTCTCAGCTCCCATATATCCAACGCCTCATTAAACGCTACCAAAACCCAAGCTCATCGTCTGTTAATATTACCAAATCTAATGTACTACTAGTTGTTTATATTCAACTTTAACAAATTCACAAAACTCCTTCAATTATTCGACTCTAACAACTGAATTTACCAAATGATCTGACATCAAATTATAGAAGCAAAATTAAAGTGTGAAAAAAGTGAATGTATTCACATATTTGGGAGTGGATTTGTCAGCAGATGGGCCTATGAAAGACGAGGTGAACCATAGAATTGATGAGGGGAAAAAGGTGAGTGGTGCGTTGAAGAGTCTGTGGAGACGAAGAACGTTATCCATAGAAACCAAGAAGGGATTATATGAGAGTGGAGTTATTCCATCGCTCTTATATGGGTGTGAAGCATGGGTGGTGAAGCTATTAAATCTCTACACCAAATTCACCTTAAACCAGCAAATATTAGAGCCTACAAGACTAGAAAATATGCTGGACCTCATCTTCACTAGCAACGACGATCTGATACGTAATATAACCGTATCAAAGACAATACACTCAGATCACACAACATAATACAGGTACAGACATGTATGCACAGTGGGAGGAGGAAAGGGAGAAGTCGATTTTCATCTATGGCCTGAAGGAAGTCGAAGGAGACACCCATGACAGAAGGAAACAGGAGGAGACAGAACAGATCGATGGTATCATGCTAGCAATAGGGGGAGACTCATCCCAAGTGACAAATTTTCGGAGAATCGGGTGGTACACAAAGGTAAGAAATCGACCCCTCAAGGTAATATTCAAGGCAGAATCAGCACGCACCATGATCCTGCAAGAGAAAGCTCGGCTGAGGACGAACCAGGGGTACCGGAATGTATATCTAGATCGAGACAGAACACAGGAAGAAAGGGAGGCCCGGAGGGAAGGATAAGAAGGAGGAGAGAGGGGGGAGGGGAGACAGTGAGATACGGAGGACACCAAGCCCAAGCAGAACAAACACACACACTGGAAATACCCTCAGCGGGCCTCATATCACAAACAACCCACGACACCCATACACTCTAGCACCACACCCACTTATCAGGCCCCTGTCCCCACCCTAGCAAATGAAAACCCACCGTCACAGTTACCCCCACCCCCACCTCAAGCTGCACCCCCCCCGCCCATCCCCCAACCATACAATCACCCCCACCCATGCTCCAACCCCCTGCGGGCACCCTGCCCACACCCCCATCCCACCAAGATCTCCCCAGGGCCACAGTATTGGAAACAAGGTTGAAGGTTTGGTACACAAATGCGGATGGAATTACGAATAAGTATGAAGAGTGGAATGAAAGAATAGATGAGGCATCCCCAGACATCATAGCGGTCACAGAAACTAAACTAAATGAGACAGTAACAGATGCAATCTTCCCACGGGGATATCAGATCCTGAGGAAAGATAGGAGGAGCAGGGGGTGGAGGGGTCGTACTGCTTGTAAGGCACCGTTGGAGATTCGAGGAAATGGTAGGAGTGGAGGGGGTAGAGAACGGGATTTCATAGTAGGTACCATCCAGTCTGGGAGCATAAGATAATCATTGCAGTGATGTATAACCCACCACAGAACTGCAGGAGGCCAGGAGAAGAATACGATGAGAACAACAGAGCGATGGTGGACACCCTGGCGGAGGTGGCAAGAAAAGCACACATGAGCAGAGCGAAGCTACTGGTCATGGGAGATTTCAACCACAGGGAGATCGACTGGGAGAACCATGAACCACGTGGGGGTCCAGAAACTTGGAGAGCCAAGATGATGGACGTGGTACTGGAAAACCTGATGCACCAACATGTCAGGGAACGACCAGAGAGAGGGAGAAGATGAACCAGCAAGACTGGACCTTGTATTCACCCTGAACAGCTCAGATATTGAAGACATAACGCAAGAGAGCCCCTGGGAGCCAGTGACCATATGGTGCTTAGCTTTGAGTACATTGTAGAGCTACAGGTGGAGAGGGAAACAGTACCGATAGAGACAAACCAGACTTTAAAAGAGGAAACTACACGGGATTGAGGAATTTCCTGCAGGACATCCAGTGGGAAAGGAAATGGAAGGACTGACAATAAATGAAATGATGGAATACGTAGGGGCAAAGTGCAAGGAGGCAGAGGAACGGTTTATACCCAGAGGCAAATGTTTAAATGGGAAGGCCAGAAAGAGCCCCTGATTTACCCAAAGGTGCAGGGAGGCAAAGAATCAGAGTATCAGAGAATGGAAACAGTACAGAAGGCAAGAAGCCCAAGTAAATGAAAGATTAGTAGAAGAGCTAGAAACGAGTATGCACAAGTACAGAGGGAGGCCCAGAAACAGTACGAAAACGACATAGCATCGAAAGTTAAGTCCGACCTCGAAACTGATGTTCAGTCACATCAGAAGGAAGACAACAGTCAAGGACCAGGTGATAAGGCTGAGGAGAAAGATGGGGAACTCACAAGTAATGATCAAGAGGTATGTGAGGCTCAACTTGAGGTTTAGGAAGTATTCACAATGGAGGAAGGAAGGCAGCTGGGTAGACAGGACATGGTTCGTCACCAACAAGGGATGTACCAAGTGCTAGAGGGCATACACACAACTGAGGAGGAAGTGAAGCAGTTACTCAGTGACCTCGATACCTCAAAGGCGATGGGTCGGACAATATCTCCCCGTGGGTTCTTCGGGAAGGAGCTGAGGTACTGAGTGTGCCACTTACCACAATATTCAACACATCCCTTGAAACTGGGCAGCTACCTGAGGTATGGAAGAAGGCCAACGTAGTCCCCATTTTTAAAAAGAGAGACAGAAAGAGGCACTAAACTATAGACCGGTGTCACTTACATGTATAGTGTGCAAAGTCCTGGAGAAAATCATCAGGAAAAGAATGGTGGAACACCTTGAGCGGAACAGGATAATAAACACCAGACAGCAAGGAATCGTTCAAGACACTGTATACCGTGTACGTCAGGCCCATACTAGAATATGCAGCACCAGTCTGGAACCCACACCTGGTCAAGCACGTAAGGAAACTAGAGAAAGTGCAAAGGTTTGCGACAAGGTTAGTTCCACAACTCAGGGGTCTGTCTTATGAAGAAAGGTTGAGGAAATAGGACTAACAACACTGGAAGAAAGATGGGTCAGAGGAGACATGATAACTACATACAAAATACTGCGGGGAATTGACAAGGTAGATAGTGACAGGTTGTTTCAGAGAGGGAACACAGAAACAAGGGGACACAACTGGAAGCTGAAGACTCAGATGAGTCAAAGGGATGTCAGGAAACATTTCTTCAGCCACAGAGTAGTCAGGAAGTGGAATGGACTAGAGAAAGATATAGTGGAGGCAGGAACCATACATAGTTTTAAGACAAGGTATGATAAAGCTCATGGAGCAGGGAGAGCAGAGACCCAGTAGCAGACAGCGAAGAGGCGGGGCCAGGAGCTGAGTCTCGACCCCTGCAACCACAATTAGGTGAGTACAATTAGGTGAGTACAGGACTCCTGACCAGCAAAATGTGATCAGTCATGAAGGTCTCTTCACAAAATTCAATTTCAATAACAAAAACATACAATGGGAACATGTCAACAATGTCCTAAATGAAACAAGCTGAGAAGATATCCTAAACACGGATCCGAACATTTGCCTAGAAAAAAATAACTCTGTGGCTCTTAAGGTCTGCTCAAGACACATTCCATTAAGAAAAAGAAAGAGAAAATGTAAACTAGAAAGAGAGACGCTCCCTATACAGACGAAGGCAAAGAATCACAGAGCTGCTGAGAGAACCCAATATATCTCAAATACGAAGGGAGGCACTGGTCGTTGAAATAGCAAATATCGAACTTAAGCTTAAGAAATCTTACAGGAGACAAGAATCTCAGGAGGAACTAAAAGCCATAAAGAAAATTGAAAAAAAATACTTCTTCTCTTATGCCAAATCAAGGAAAAAAAAACATCCAGTATTGGGCCCCTGCATAAGCGAGATGGGACATACACAGATGACAGCAAAAAAATGAGTGAGATACTAAATTCCCAATACGAGCCGTTACCCAGACTAAGGGTCGATAATCTAAATGAATTCTTTATGAACGAGACCCAAAATTTGGTCATCTCAAAAATCTCTGATATTTTCCTAACACCACAAGACTTTGAAAAGGTAATAAATGACATGCATATGCACTCTGCCCCAGACCCAGACTCATGGAACTCCGTGTTCATCAAGAACTGCAAGAAGCCCTTGTCACTTGCCTTCAGCATTCTATGGAGAGGGAGCATGGACACAGGGGTCATCTCACACACACTAAAAACAACAGACATAGCCCCACTCTGCAAAGGTGGCAGTAAAGCAATTGCAAAGAACTACAGACCGATAGCACTAACATTCCATATAAAAATCTTTGAAAGGGTTCTAAGAAGCAAGATTGTCAACCACCTAGATACCCATCAATTACACAACCCAGGGCAACACGAGTTTAGAGCAGGTCGCTCCTGCCTGTCCCAGCTACTGGACCATTATGTCAAGGTCGTGGATGCTATTAAGGATAAATAAAAATGCAGATGTAGTATACACAGACTGTGCAAAAGCATTCGACAAGTGTGACCATGGTGTAATAGCTCACAAAATGAGTGATAAAGGAATAACAGGAAAAGTTGGTAGATGGATCTATAACTTCCAAACAAACAGAACACAAAGAGTAATAGTAAACATAGTAAAGTCCGAGGCAGCTACGATGAAAAACTCTGTTCCACAAGGCACAGTACTCGCTCCCATCCTATTCCTCATCCTCATATCTGACATAGACAGAGATGAATGCAATAGCTCCGTGTCTTCCTTTGTAGATGACACCCGAATTGCCATGGCAGTGACCTCCATCGAAGACACCGTAAGACTCCAAGCGGACATCAACCAAATCTTCAAATGGACCACTCAAAACAATATGAAGTTCAATGAAGAGAAATTTCAACTACTCAGATATGGAAAACTTGTGGAAATTAAAACTGTATCAAGGTATACAACAAATTCTAACCATACAATAGAGCGAGAAGGTAATGTGAAGGACCTGGGAGTGATAATGCCAAAGGATCTTGCCTTCAAAGACCACAACAATGTATCTACCACATAGGCTGGATAATGAGAACCTTCAAAACGGGGGACGCCAAACCCATTATGATTTTCTTCAGATCGCTTGTTCTCTCTCTAGGCTGGAATACTGCTGTAAACTAACAGCCCCCTTCAAGGCTGGCGAAATTGCTGATCTGGAGAGGGTACAAAGAATTTTCACGGTACACTTAAGTACGATAAGGCACCTAAATTACTGGGAACGGTTGAAGTCTCTTGATTTGTATTCCCTGGAACGTGGGCGAGAGAGATACATGATAATTTATACTTGGAAACTCCTAGAGGGATTAGTACCAAACTTGCACACGAAAATCACTCCCTATGAAAGCAGGAGATGCAACATTTTCACAATGAAAAGCAGGGGCGCATGAGTACAGTGAGAGACAACACATTAAGAGTCAGTGGCCCAAGACTGTTCAACTGCCTTCCAGAATACATAAGGGAGATTACCAATAGAGCCCTGGCTGTCTTCAAGAAGGCACTGGCTGTGGTTCGTACGTCAGTTTGCGTGGGGCCAGAAGTAACAGCCTGGTTGATCAGACCCTGATCCACCACGAAGCCTGGTCTCAGACCGGGCCGCGGGGGCGTTGTCCCCCGAAACCCTCTCCAGGTATACATATATTTATCTAAGGATGTTGCTATTTCCCAAGACTAATAATTCGAGATAATTTGCCTCGAACCTGATAATATACCTAGAGGCATTATGTCCGATAAACCCTCGCCTTAGACTAGAGGAATCCACTCCTTTTCATTGTATGGAATCACCAGAGCCGGTACGTAACGCCTGTACACAGCAGATACCCTTCCATAAATAGAAGGAGGGAGGCTGCAGCAGGCGGATTGCAGTTGAATTCGACCAGTGAACATGTGACAAAGTGTCCGGGGTATCCCCAGCTGCGCCACACCACGTTGAAACATAACATAAGAAAGAAGGAACACTGCAGCAGGTCTAATGGCCCTGTGCATCATAATCCTAAGTCGTGCACTGACAATCTCCGGGAAACCCTACCGACGCTCTTCCTGCTGTGAATAATTACGGTTTTTTTTTTTATTTATATTTTATTTAAAAACAGGTTATGTACAATAACATTTACCAAAACCTTACCTCAAAACAAGAGGTTAAACATCAACATTACACAAAACATATTAAATGCCTAATAATATAAACACTAGAAAGGGCCTATTCGGCCACACAGCCAAACTGGCATGAAAATTGTAAAGACAAGTGTCATACACTAAACCTACTAAAAACACTAACCTAAAACACTACACATGACCTTACAAAGAGAGTATATCACAAAACAATATGAGCATATATATTCCTGACAAAAGATAAAGGAAACTTCCAACAAACAAAACATGTCATATCAAACATGGGAGTAATTTCTCAAAACCCCAATTATCCACTCATCTAAAGAACCCCCCTTCCCCCAGTGCCTAAAAGCACACGTACCCTGGAAACCTAAACGATGCACTGTGAGCATCCCTACACAACTTTTTTTTTTAACCATATGTACAATACATATAAATAAAAGGCCCACAGGACCTATAACATAACATTGACATAATAAAAATGCAAGTTACAAAACCCCCATTACCTCACAGTACCATACAAAACATCTCACCTAAACTTTACAGTGTTATACCATCACAACCCATATTTGCCACTCCTCCTCCCCGGCCTCCAGAGGCTATTACTAAAAGTTAATAGACTCCCATAAGTAAATAACACTCACACAAACTTGACCTACCTCTGATGTAAAACTCATAAAATACTCATTAGAAAAGAGATTACAGAAAAGCCTAGAAATGGTAATTGTCAAATAGAGTGGCCTCCAACACACCAATATTAAGACTACCTTCTTCCTAAGGTACATCTCATTATAACACTTCCACAACACCTAACATACATGACAATTTAAACACACCTGCTAACCAGGTGCTACAAGGTCAGCATATACCATGAGAACCATGGCCCTATCAAGTCATACAACATAGACTCCTAGGCAATGCTGGCCTTGCAAGTGAAATATGTAACATGAAAACAAAACAAACACCACACTCACACACACGACCAACATACATTCTAGGTCATGGGAACCTGTCTTACCATTACTCATGAAAAAAAACCCTGGCTCCACACACAGGAGGCGCCTCAAAACCGTGTTGACGCCCACGGTAAGGAACAGGTGATATACCCCTGACACCCCCGAACCTCCCCCCATCTTCTACCGAGTCCCCCATTCCCACCCACAGACTTTTTATTAAAAAACGTCAGACAAACACAGAGAAACTGCCTGAACGATGAAGCATCATAAACCAAACCACCCGCCTATCCCCTGACACCCCGTAAAAAACACTTAGATACAGCCACACACACTCTCTGAACATCCCCCAGCTACCCTGACCAGCCCTCTCACTCGACTACCGCACCCTCCCCTTTCCCTAATAAAATCGCGACAGTAAGATTCCGATATCCCAGAGGAAAAGCCTTACACCATCTCCCTTCGTAAACAACTTGATTACGACACCGAGTCCTGTAAAACCCTGCCGCTGAAGCTCTAATGCGGATGTCACCTGGGGCCTCTCTCATACTCCAATTAATATGTATGAATTCTACTACCAAATACGCTACCGCCTGTCGCACATCCTCAGGACAAACCCCCACATCTATACTTAAAGCTCTTAGGGTCGACAAACCCCCCTCCCCTACCCTTTTCAATACTCCACTAAACCATTCCCTAACCCCTCACAAAAATAAACTACATGATACGCAGTCTCGAGACCACCACATTTCAGACAGAACCCCTCCCTTATTATTCCCATCTGGCACAATTGTGCCCGAGATGCCAAAATTCCCAATAAAAACCTATACCCTGTTTCTCGAACCCTTGGCAGTACCCTCAGCCTCTTCAACCAGTACCACACCAACTTCCAATTATACATTGGATAAATACCTTCCCCCTGCACTACCCCCCTTCCCCACTCTATCCAACCTACTCACCTTCACTCTCCCAGGCTCCCTAACTACTAAAAGAAACCTCAATAGATCCTCACACCGCAACAAATCCCTACCCTTTCACCATCTACGTACCTCTCTCATGACCTTACCGACCCTCCTGCCTCCAATCTCCCCTCCCACCAAAAATTCCTGCTTAACAAATAAACTTTGAAGCCTACTCCTCAACGGAATCAACCCTAAACCCCCCACCCCCACTCCAGCCGTCACAACCTCACGAGCCAACCAGTGCCTCCCATAACTCCAAATATATCCATAAACCCTTACCAACAAACTCCCTATATCACACAAACCAAAGTTTACTATAAATTAAAACATTAACCACCAAGGCACGCTGCAACAACGTGACTTCACCCAGACTAAAACCCCCTAACTGTCCAAGCACTTTACTCACCACTTCCTCTGAATTTAATCCCCTCGCCAAATCACTACAATGACTGAAAATAACATCGCAAATTTTAATACTATTAACACACAGCCACCCTCCCCTCCTCCCCAACGGCCCTCCCACCCACGAACCTACGTCCAATAACTTCGATTTCGCCCTGTTGATGCACATACCAGTAGCCCCACCAAAAACCTCAATAATCCTATTAACATTATCTAACCCTTCACCACTCCCTATCAATATGGTCGTGTCATCTACATATCCTACTATGCCCGTCTCACAACCCCCACACCCATCCCCATCCCATATCCCCTCTCTAACTAATCTATAAAAGGGGTCCTGCAGACACCCGACAAGAATCTGCGACAGGGGGCACCCTTGCCACAAACCCCTCTCTAAACTCACCTGAACCCCTAACTTCCCATTAACTTGTACCCTTGCTAAAGCCCCATCATATAAGGATCTAACCCACCCCACAACTTCCTCCCCAAACCCCTGCTTTGATAAAATGTCAACCAACATTTCCCTATCCACACTATCATATGCGGTTGCCCAGTCTAATCCTAGGACTCTGCCCCCTTCCTTATGTTCCACGAAATTCCTAATTCTCCTATGCCCCGTCCTAATGCTACGTCCAGGTATCCCATACTGGCCAACCTCCAATACCTTTTCCAACACCCTTTTCATGCGATTTGCCAGTATCTTTGCATAGATCTTATAGTCTGAGCACAACAATGTTATAGCCCTATACCCCTGCAACCTATCACTATCCCTACCCTTCGGCACCAACACCACTACCCCGGTTCTCTGCACTTCCTCCATTTTACCCCTATCCTTCATCTGATTAAACACCTTCACTAAAACATCCTTCAATACGTCCCAATGAGCTACATAGAAGTCCCCAGGCAACCCATCCACCCCAGGCGCCTTCCCCATCCTCAACCCCTGCACCGCCTGCCATACCTCATCAACCGTAATCCTCCCACCTAACCCCTTCCTATCCTCCTCTCCCTGTTTCCCCTGGATTCCCTCCAAAACAATCCTCCTACTAACCTCATCCCTCTCCTTACCCTCAAATTTACGCTGAAACCATAACCTTGCATAAGCACACATCCCCTCTGTCGTGCGTAACACCTGACCCTGATGATACCAACCCATCTCCTCCTCCACCGTCAACGCCGCCAGCGTCATGCCCGTTCTACGTTTCCGAAACCTCCGTAATACCGTGCCCGAGGGCCTATCCCCCCATAACACCTCTTCTAATTGACTACGTACCCTTATCGCCCTAAAAACATCATTCTGAATATCCCATAATCTCCCCTTAAGGTACGCTATTTCCTGCCGATGGCACCCCCCTCCCCCCCCTCCGTTACAGTCTCTTAACTGCCCCTCCAAATATCGCTGTAACCCATACCTATATCCTGCCTCCTCCACACCTTCACGCCTATAATAACCTCTCACTGCCTCCTTCGCTGTCGTATTCCACCACTTCACCACGTCCCTAATCTCCCTGCCTCCACCCCATAAACCCTCCCACCAAACTGCAAAACCCTCACGATCCCCCTCCCTTTTTAACAAACTTACATTCATCCTCCACAGATCCGAATAAAATTTAACAGCACCCACCCACCCTAATACTGCCACCACACCTCTATGATCTGAAAACCCTACGTCTATGTTATGCACCTCTTCCACATTTATACGCGAGGACACATACACCCGATCTAAACGTGCTGCATATCCTCTCCTTATGAACGTATGTTCCACCATGACTTCCCTACCATCTACCACATCTTGAACCCCCACCACTCCCAGTAAGTCTCACAACTCTGCTAGTACACATCCGGCACCCCTCGGTTCCACATCACGCTTCCTAATTATGCAGTTCCAGTCAACCACTAACACAGTTACCTCAGGGAGTCCCCGTAATGCATATACTAAGTAATCCCTCACAAACTCACCCTTTAAACTACGTACATTAACCGCGGGCATATACACGCCAATGAAGCTAACCGGGATATCACACCATTCACCATCAACCCTAACAATCCTCCTGCCAACCACCTCCTCCCATGACCTCAGATGAAAAGGGCTGGTCTCCCTAATACCTACGAACACCCCACACTTGAAATTTTCAGAACTACCAGTGTACAAAGTAAAACCCCACAACTTCAGATCCCCACCACACCTAAAATTATGTTCTTGGAGAAAACACACATCAATGCCCTCTGTCCGCAATGTCCGTTCAAACCACATCCTCATGACCTTGGCCCTAAGGCCGTTCACATTCATACTGATACACTTGAAGGCTTCAATGGTGGTTTCCCTCGATGCTTCATCGCTCTCGACACTCCTGCTTTGACCACTGACTCACCCCCACTGAGACCCACTCCCTCCTTGTCCAAGACCTTACCCTTGACCCCCCTCTCCCTCCCCTGACCACATCCGCGAACACTTTTTTACCTGTCCTCTGACCCGGCATCAACACGTCATCCTCCACCGAGCCACTTGATCTCTTGCGGGATTCCCCCGCCACCTCCATGACCTCTTCAGACACCTCATTCACATCATTTTCCTCCCTATGAACCACAGCCTCAACCACACACACACTCGTACTGATTCCTCACTGCCACCACAAGCACCCTTACTCACATCCTCACTCAGCACTTCACCCGGGCTTGCTGTTACCTCCGGGTAGTCCTTCACCACGGACTCCTCTCCCACAGAAGGCGGACTGTCAAGCATCATCCTCAGGTCCTCCACCATAGGCCCCGTCAACTCCACCAAATCGTCCACCTCCTCCTGCACGACAGCAACCTTGCTGTCTTCCACCATCACCGGTTGCGTCACAGGTGGCAAGGAGACCACCACCACCTCCGCTTCATCTACCACGTCACTCCACCTTCTATCTCCACCGTCCATGTACCCTGAAGATGACCCATGCACCTCCTGGGCCACACCTGAAGGGCCCTCCGCACCATGCTCCTGCCCCCCACATTGTTGCTGGGGTCGTGGTCCATGTCTCTCACACGCTGCTGCTATATGCCCTGGCTGACCACAGAGCTGACATGTCCGTACTTGCCCCATGTACGTCACATAAACTTGTGTCCTAAATTCTGGCATCAGGACGTACGAGGGGATTGGCCTCCTCAAAGACATCTTTAAACTGTAAGATCCCTCAGGCATTCCAGCGTAGGTACCCTGCGCCCACCTGCCAACATTTGCCACGTGGATCACTCCATATGCCTTAAAAACATCTCTCACATCCATGGCATCCGTTTCAAAAGGGATATTCCGAATACGTATCCACGTAAAAGTTGCCGATACATCCCTTAATCGCACCTCCAAACCCTCTGAAACGACCATGCGCTTCTCCTGGTAGACATCAACAACCCTCTCGTAGGCACCACTTGTCAAGAACTTCACAAACACTTGTGTAGCTCCATTTAATGAAATCACATAAATGTCTGCTGTGGGAATTCCATAAGTGTCTCTGAGAATGGCTGGCAAGAGAACTTCAGCATTTGACGGATAAATAGCGCCAACAAGCACCTCTATGCACACAGTATGCACTCTCCTTCTGTACGTCTCTGCCATATTGGAGAAAATAAAGTTGTCAACACTGGCCACCAGGGAAACCAGCCAGCACACCCGCTCACCACAGTGGCTGGGCAGCGAATGAACAGTAACAGCCTGGTTGATCAGACCCTGATCCACCACGAGGCCTGGTTTCAGACCGGGCCGCGGGGGCGTTGTCCCCCGAAACCCTCTCCAGGTATACATATATTTATCTAAGGATGTTGCTATTTCCCAAGACTAATAATTCGAGATAATTTGCCTCGAACCTGATAATATACCTAGAGGCATTATGTCCGATAAACCCTCGCCTTAGACTAGAGGAATCCACTCCTTTTCATTGTATGGAGTCACCAGAGCCGGTACGTAACGCCTGTACACAGCAGATACCCTTCCATAAATAGAAGGAGGGAGGCTGCAGCAGGCGGATTGCAGTTGAATTCGACCAGTGAACATGTGACAAAGTGTCCGGGGTATCCCCAGCTGCGCCACACCACGTTGAAACATAACATAAGAAAGAAGGAACACTGCAGCAGGTCTAATGGCCCTGTGCATCATAATCCTAAGTCGTGCACTGACAATCTCCGGGAAACCCTACCGACGCTCTTCCTGATGTGAATAATTACGGATTATTAGCGAGGTGATAGTAGTCAGGAGACGTTCCATGTGCCAACCAGACGACAGAATTGAAGACGTCTAACGTCACTACTTATCTCAAGCCATCGATAGCTAGGTAAGTCATTATTTTACCTGACATACTCCTAATTACCACTACCGAGCTTAGGGTCGATGTTAGGTGAATAGAACATGGTCGTTAGCACTAAGAGACATCTTATTTTCAATGTCCCTTACAACGGAATCACTTAAGGTGAATACAAGGTCCATCCTCTCTGGTTTGTTGTCTCCTATCTCGCCCTCTTTCTCGTGTTTTCCTTACAAACTGATTCAACTATCTTTACTCAACCTGTACTCAATCCATTTGTGGGTGCCACTTAATTTGTTGCATGCTACGTTTAGGTCTTTCACCTATTTGTCCCTGTCCACCTGATCAAGCCCTTGAATATTTTACATATCGTCATAATGTTTCCTTTTGTTCTTGTATCCTCTAATGTCAATAAGGTTAGATCACCTAGCCTCTTCTCACTACACATGCTCCTCTGCTCTGGGACTAGTCTCATTCTATACATCTGCACATTTACCAGTTTCTTGACATGCCTCATCAGGTGTGTGTTCCATGCTAGCACTGCATACTATACGCTGGGCCTAAAATACGTCGTAAATAGAACCATCACGTAAGTTTTTTTTTTTTAACTCTTAGAATCACATGATGCATATTACTTACCAATCATAGGTATTATATATTATGCACAGATGTTAAGGCGGACTTGGTAGGGTGTTACCGTTGGG
>WNWK01028671.1:0-25155 GCA_009830355.1 Cherax destructor | reverse complement strand
GTCTGTCAAAAAGAGATCGGCCAGTTTCAACTAAAGTACTGAAGAGGACAGGAGGAACAAGAAATATAGACACCAGAGCACCAGGAGTAGAGAAGGAGAGGTACTGAACTAGGATTAGTGCGAAGAATGTTATTCATCGGGAAAGTAAGTTTGATGTCTGGAGAACGGAGAGAGCTTACAGGTTCAGGAGAGACAGGAAATGTAGGGAAGACAGAGGACAGGAGAGTTCCCAGGAGTAGAGAGTTTGGGAGAGAAGAAAGTCCGTTTAGCACGTGAGAAGGCAGTCTATGAAATGGGAAGGGTAGCCAAGACAAGAAAATGAATTATGAAGAGTGGAAATTTCTGCTTCAAGGAACTGAGGATAACAAATGCGAAGAGCAAGGAGAAAGAGGGAGATAAGAACACTTTTCTTGACAGAGGAAGCATGATAAGAAAAGTAGTGAATGTACATGCCACAAGTCGGACCGAAACGTCGTCGTAAACTCCTTTCTTCAATTGCGGGTTATTTGTGTTTTAAAGCTAAGCTGCAGTTTGAGAATAACACAGCAGTGATAGCCAAATCATAACCAAAACTGATACACGGCCATATCAGATGCAAACAACTAGAGTTCAATGAAGTCACGAGAGGTTGCTACCTGTCCTGAGTTGTTTTTTGAGAATTATTGTGGCGTTTATAAAACACCATAGCTTGCTTCTGTACTGTTTTAGAGTCAGAGTTCAAGGCGTTGAAGGAGGAGATTTTACTTCTCAAGTAGGAAAATAAAGAACGGAAAATTCTCCTAAATAAGTATAACAATGAATGGGAGGCGGTTGGGGGTTAGTGAAGGGAAACAGGTTACCAGCTGTGAGGAGTAGGCGAAACGATGCCATAATTAAATGTCACATTACTTGCATCTGTGTTTTTATACCTACCAAAGTGAGGAAGGTTAAAAGAACAAATTTGAAGGGAGGAAATAACTTTTCTTTTCTCCAGGATGAATGTACGTCAATGATCAGTGAGGTTAAATGTACCATCAGTTTCTCTGCCAACAAAGGTTAGAATATCCTTGTGGTCAATGACACACAAGTAAAAATATATGGACCGCAACTTGGGCAAAAGAGATGAGAAGATGAGAGAGACGGTGTTTCCCTGGAGCTGGTGCGGGCGGCATGGTCAGCAGGTTGGATAATATCATGTTAGGTAATGGGAACTAGCCCATTATCTTCTTCATTGATAGTGAAAATGATATTGGTAAAGGCAGGAGACAGGAGCTTCGAGTTAAGTAAAGGACAGCTGTAGATCTAATTAGGTCTGAGGATGTTTAGGACAACTGGTGTAAATTGCTTGCTAGACACGTACTGCGAAGAACTTGCATTCCCATTATTTGTCAACAGGGACAATTTCAATGGCAAACATGATATGCTCTCAAAAGATGGGGTACATCTCTCTGGGGCAAGGGTGGCGGTGTTAGCCAACTCTGTCGAGGGGACAATTCTGAGTTGAGTGGGACATTTATAGGATGCAATACGAGGGATGAAAACGGCAAAAATTGTCAAGATACTTCAGGGAAATGTATAGAAATAAATTTTTCATCATATTGTTACAAAAATAAGGGATGTAAGGAGGAACTTAACCAACTATTAGCTAGTCTTTTCAACACATCACTACAAAGTGATATAGTGAAGGATAAGTGGAAAAGGTCAAATGTGATATTTGTCTACAGTCAGACAAAATTCCATTATGGGAAAATTGAATGACTCATTAACTGCTGAGGTTACTTAAAGACATCTTAAAAGGTATAAATTGATCAATAAATCTGAGCACGGTTTTACAAAGGAGCGTTCCTGCCTTACGAAGTTACAATTTTTTTTCAATAAGATAACTGATAATGGTAATGAGCATGATAGTGTGTATGTGAATTTCAATAAGGTCTTTCATAGAGTTCCACATAGATGATTGTTGAAGAAAGTAGAGTTAATATTACTCTACTTGTTAGTATATTGCCTTCAACACTTTTCATAAAATATTGCTTCTACTTCTTGCTTTCAGCTCATCGACTAACTTACCAACTCAACTCATCGACTAACTGGCCAACACATCTACTAACTTACCAACTCATCGGATAAGTTACCAACGGGAAATAAACAGCCACACACGCACAATTAAATCTGAGGGGAAAGCTGGAAAATGTGGTTTGGGGTAGGAAGAGCGAGTGAGAAGGGGGGTCAGGCTGGCACTTGTTGAATGATACAACGTGAGATCATACAACGTGAGATCATCGCTGTATTATTTGGAGCAATGTCGTATTAGCATGCAAAGTTCATCTGCCTCTCTTTGGCTCTGGTATCTCTCTCTGTCTTTCTGTTTTTGTGTATCTGTGTATTTATATATATATATATATATATATATATATATATATATATATATATATATATATATATATATATATATATTTCTTCTTTCTTTCAACACGTCGGCCGTTTCCACCGAGGCAGGGTGGCCCAAAAGGAAAAACGAAAGTTTCTCCTTTTACATTTAGTAATATATACAGGAGAAGGGGTTACTAGCCCTTGCTCCGGCATTTTAGTCGCCTCTTACGACAAGCATGGCTTACGGAGGAAAGATTCTTTTGCACTTCCCCATGGACAATAGAGAAAATAAGAAGAACAAGAGCTATTAAGAAAAAGAAGAAAAACCTAGATGTGTGTATGTGTATATATGCATGTGCATGCCTGTGTAGTGTGACCTAAAGTGTAAGTAGAAGTACGACATATATATATATATATATATATATATATATATTTATATATTATAATATATATTTCATTTATTGTTTACACTTTATATGCTGCCTATATTTTTCAAATTTGTTGCTCTCATATTGCTGATGGAGTTACTGCTCTAATTACTGCTGCTCCTGTTCCTGCTGCTTCTTCTGCTCCTGATTGTGATGCTGCTGTCGTTACTGTTACTTGTAATACTTCTACAATTACTGATATTATTATTATTATTTTTATTATTACTCTTAATGCTAATTCTATTCTTGCAATTCCTGACTGTTCTGCTACTGCTGCTTTCACTGCAAATATTGCAAATTATGATACTGAAATTGCTCCTTTTTCTGCGTTGCTACTCCCCCTATTGCAAATACTATCACAGCTAACATTTTTAACCAATGTAACTTGATCAATGATAATATATTACGTTACAAGTAATAAATCCTTCAACGTTATAAAGGTTTTAACTCCACACAACTCATAACTTTTATACTGTCTGTCCTGTTCAGTGCCTTAAATCTCGACTCCTCAGTCATCTGACTTCGTAATACAATACACAAAAATGTTGCAACAGCGAAGAGGCTGGAGGTAGTAGAGATGTCGTGCTGGAGGGCAATGTGTGGTTTAAAAATTTGCGGAGAATTCGTAGCTTGAAGATTAATAGGAGGCGCGAAATTACTAAAATTATTATCCATAGGGCTGAGGAAGGGTTGTTGAGGTGGCTCGGACATTCAGAGAGGAAGGAACTAAATATGAAGACTTGAAGGGCGTATAAATCTGTTGTGGAGAGAAGATGTGGTAGAGGTCGTCCTAGGAAACGTTCGAGGGAGGACGTTAAAAAGGTCTTCTGTGCGAGGGGCTTGGATGTCCAGCAAGCATGTGTGAGAATGTTAGATAGGAGTAAATGGAGGCAAGTGTTTTTTTTTGACTTGACGTGCTGTTGGTGTTTGAACAAGATAATATTTGTGAAGGGATTCAGGGAAAGTGGTTAGCCGGACTTCAGTCCTCGAGGTGGGATGTACAGTGACTGTACTCTAAAAAAGGGATGGGGGATATGTTACAGTTTGGAACTCTAGTGTCAGCACGCTTCTGGCAAGTACAGTGATGGGGTGAGTGATGGTGATTTATATATATATATATATATATATATATATATATATATATATATATATATATACGCTCTTCTTGCCATATAGGACAAGCGAAAATTTGTGTATGCAGTAATTTCGCAAAAAATCATTCTGAACCTAACGAAAAAAAATTATTTCATTGTGTTTGTTTATTATTAAATTATTGTAAACGTATCTAAAGCGCTTGTTAAAATAAGGTTAGGTAAGTTTTCTAAGTTTCTTTTGGTACAGAATTATAATTTTTACATTAACATACATGAAAAAATATATATTTAAACGTATAAGAGAAAATTTTAGTAAGAACTTAATTTTAAATGGGTTCTTGCTAATTGACCAGTTTTACCTCCTCGGCACGACATTTATATAAAATATATATATATATATATATATATATATATATATATATATATATATATATATATATATATATATATATATATATATATATATATATATATATATATATATATATATATATATATATATATATATATATATATATATATATATATATATATATATATATATATATATATATATATATATATATATATATATATATATATATATATTATATATATATATATATATATATATATATATATATATAATATATATATATATATATATATATATATATATATATATATATATATATATATATATATATATATATATAATATATATTATATATATATATATATATATATATATATATATATATATATATATATATATATATATATATATCATAATTAAGTTGGCAAGCATTTAGGTCGCAGTGGAGTCTCATTTTCGTTTATTTACATGGGCTGAAAATTACTACGGTATTCATTTGTTAGGCTTGGTTAGTATAATAGCTTCTCGTTAAGAATAATAGCATTAGTAATTGAGAATCTGGGGAATTTACGCAGATGGAAATATTATGCAAGGTGAGGTAACGACCTTAACAAATCAGCAGTTTTTGTGATATTAAAATCTAGATGAATTCAATCTCTTAAGTGAGAAACATTCACCGTGAGGTGTATAGTATGTGCTACTAAAGTTTATTTTAATCCTTATTTAAGAGTGTGAAATATTCTCGACTTGTGGGGAAAAGGTTACATGGTGTACTGACCCTAAGTAATCGATAGGCGCCTAACTTCATTAACCAATTAACTGTACAATTATCTTTTGCCATGTTCGACTCTTCTTGGGAGTGATATTCTAAGAATAAAAATAAAATTCAAGTGTGTAGGTGCAACTGTCTATGTTTTATGCGTAAAATAGTGAAATTATTACTCCCGTTAAATTACGTTAAGTAAATTTCAGTTTACTTTTTCTAAACAGCTTCATTATTTATTGGCTGATGCATCTTACAGCCAGGAAAGCTCCTATTAAGTTTTGAACGTATGCGCGTAAATTTGTCAAAATAGTAAACTAGTTAAAAAACACTTGGAATTCTTGTAATTTGTGCCAAAACTGGAGAATGACTCATCTGGTCATCTTTAAATGTTCACCACCAATGTGGTATTTATATTCAGTAACTAATGCGTCTTCTGACTGGCTTCGAAATATTAATGAATATGTATTGTACATTAAGGATGAAACGCGATAAGTGTAGTCTGAGTAGGTGAAAATAATTTTTTTACCGATATATTTTAAAATTAAATTTGGAAGGTTCAGATCAATTGTATTTATGTTGGGCTGTGTGGGTGCCAATTTGTTCATTTTAATGGAAGATATGAATTAGGTTTGGGCCTTTCACTTTGCCATTTTTATTGAAGGAATTGGGTCATTAATTTCCATATGGCGACTTGTGAATCCCTAGGCTGATATTCTTCGGTATTGTGTGTTGTCTTCTCTGGCGATGAGTCTTGCGTTTCTGTAGTTGATTAAATGGTTGTGTGAATTTCGGTGTTGAACACAGCCATGTCTTGGGTCGTCAGAGAAGACAACACGCAATACCGAAGAATCCTTGAATCATCACTTATCTGTACATCCAACAACTTCAACCAGAACAACGGCTTCTACAACATAGCTGAACCTATTGCCAAGAAACTTCTCCATCGCTTTCCCACATAGAACTTAAGAATGGAACACTGAAGAAGGTCTACCCGTTTACTGTTGGTGTTGGTGGGTTGGTTTTGACATGGACTGCCAGGTATGGGCCAGTAGGCCTGTTGCAGTGTTCCTCCTTTCCTATGTTCTTATACTTGTCCAATCTCTTTTTATGTTACCCAAGGTTGTAACTATCACACTACTTTGAAGACTGTCACATGCAGCATTCTCCGCCTGACTTTATCCTATATATACTCGTGTATATATAGCTTGACAAAGCTCCTGGAGAGCGAAACATTGCCACAATAAAATGTCACATTAGTTGCATTTGTGTCCTTTTACTTAACATATTGTCGGTAATTCTACCAATATTATTACATATACTCGTGTAACTTCTATCCAGGTAGATCTGTTTGTGACTCGATAAAGGCCACTGCGTGGGCGAAACGTTGTCAATAAAGGATCACATTATACTGCTTTTGTATATATTTTTCCATTGTGTCGGTATTTTATTTTTTATTATTTTATTAACACATCGGCCGATTCCCACCAAGGCAGGGTGGCCCGAAAAAGAAAAACTTTCGTCATCATTCACTCCATCACTGTCTTGCCAGAGGGGTGCTTTACACCACAGTAATAAAACTGCAACATTATTTTATACCATTTATTTCCAACTTGTTCCAGCCATGGGAGTGTCACTACTTTCATTGTAAATATTATTTTTCTCTGGCAACGCTGGGCTCGTTGGGATGATGCAGCGCCTGGGGTAAACATGAGGTATGTTGGGTAAAAGAACACAAGTGCGACTAACGTGACATTATGAAGCCGTTACAGCTTGATAATGCTCCTGCAGGGCGAAACGTTGCCACAATAAAATGTCACATTAGTTGCACTTGTGTCGTTTTACCTAATATATTGTATGCAATTCTACCAACATTAATACAAACGTGAGGTAATCAAGGTTGATCCAAGGAAATGGAGGTCAGTTCCAGAGCCTTTCACCTGCATCAAGGAATCCACTATATAAGAAGTCTCTCGGTATTCCATGAATATTTCAATTTCTGATCGATACTTGATTGTGGCAGCTAAGACAACGTACCTAGCAGGTGGAAGGATGCCAGAAACATCCAGACACATTGTATATGTATCATATTATAAATGGTACAAAATACCGACAAGTTGATGAGACACATGAGCAAAAGTTAGGTAACCTTATTGTTGAAAATTGCCTTTTCACTTTTTCTGCTTCACGTGTGTTTAGCTCGACACATGTTATCCGACCTCCGTCCCCAGTGGGGACGGAGCCAGAATGAGCCTGAAATTATTGATTAAAAGATGGTAAATCAACATAGAAAATGGTACCACTTTTATCCAACATCAAAACATTCACCAACATCATCTTCCTCCAGAGGAAATTCTCAATTTGGGGACTTGTTATGAATGCATCCAGTTTTTTTTTCTCTCTTTATTTATCGATTCATTTTTTCTTCGATACTGTCGATGGAATTCGTTTGCTAATGAATTCATTATAATAATGAATTATAAAATTAAAATATTTCATAAAATTTTACATACAAAAATGTATTAATATTGGTAGAATTACCGACAATATGTTAGGTAAAAGGACACAAGTGCAACTAATGTGACGTAGATGAATGGTTCAGAGAACCGACAAGTTGTTAAATTAGACACATAGGCAACACTTGGGTATCTTATTCCTCAATAAAGATACCCAAGTGTTGCATATGTGTCTAATTTAACAACTTGTCGGTTCTCTGAACCATTCATCTACATCCTGTCTGACACAGCAACTTCTTGGGATCTGGATACAAAGGGATTCTTCAACATTTGTCCAAACCTTTGGACAAGAACTTACTTCGACTAGTGGATGATACCACTATGACCCCGCCTCCTCCTGCTTCATCTCACCTGTCTACAGTATATAAGCAACTTCTATTTGCCTTATGTTGTATTTACTTCAAGATTGATGGACTGAACACATCGACTCCAGGCCGAGGGACTGATTACCTCAAACTCCTCCTTTTATTACTACTTTCTTCTTTGTATTGGACTGATGAAGCCACTGTGTGGCGAAACGTTTCCTCAATAAAGATACCCAAGTGTTGCATATGTGTCTAATTTAACAACTAATGTGGCATTTTATTGTGGCAACGTTTCGCTCTCCAGGAGCTTTGTCAAGCTGTTACAAGCGATACATGGACACACAGGGTATATATAGGTTTAGAATGAGGTGTAATACTAGTGGTAGTATTAGTAATATTGTAGTAGTGGAAAAATAAACACATAAGCAGTATAATGTGATCCTATATTGACAACGTTTCGCCCACGCAGTGGGCTTTATCGAGTCACAGACAGATCTACCTGGAAAATGAGCAACATGGAGATATATATAGGGTACAGTCAGGTGGAGAATGCTGGGTCAGGTGGAGAAAGCTGCATGTCACAGTCTTAAAAGTAGTGTGATAGTTAAAAACATTGTGTGACTTAAAGGAACTGCTTATGTGTTTATTTTTCCATTGTGTCGGTATTTTATACCATTTATTTCCATCGTGTCAAACACTGCAGTAGAAATGGATCCTTCACACAGAGAATACCTGGACCTTCTTCTAAAAGCTTACTCACTTCGCAATAGACACAATTTTCTTCGTGACTGTATCCAAGAAATGGTGTTACCAAGATCTACTCCTCCTCAAATTGCCAACATTAAACCTCCTTTCTCCGCAACTGCACGAACTTACCTTGAAGAGTGTGCAGATGACCTGAACAACGCTACAAAGGAAACTTTTCTCCAAGCCAGGACACTAGGCACGACACTCCGGGGTAACATGAACAGACGCACAGCCGAAATTATTCGCAGCAGAATTACCACAGCTAATGTTCAGCAAAAAATCAGACTTACTAGGAAACTCCAAACTCTCTGCGATAATTCTCAGTGGAAAAGTTTAGGAAGACCTGAAATTATTCAAAATCTTTCAACTCGTCCACTGTCAACCACAGAAACTGAAGCCCTCAGCTTAGGTCTCAAATTTGCAACAGGAATCACGAAACCAAAACAAGACCTCAATTTCATCGCTAAAAACTACAGACACAATGACTCCGATTTCCAAAAAGGCTATCTTCAAGGCATCATCTCAGCAGCCATCTCAACATACAGTACCCCAGTCATACCTCGACGTTACATCATTGCACTTAAAACTTTAGCAGAAGACACGACCATCAGGGTTACCACCGCTGATAAAGGAGGTGGTGTCGTAATCTTGAACACTGACGATTACAGGAACAAAATGCTTAATCTACTTAATGACCCAGATACCTACAAACCTCTCACTACTAATCAAGTGGACAACCTCACCAAAACATTTCTTCACAAGACTCGCCGCATTCTGAGGGAATCAGAACTAGGAAAGAAACTTCTACACACCATTCCCAGCAACCCCAGACCTGCCAGAATGTACGGTCTGCCAAAACTCACAAACCAGGTATCCCATTGAGGCCCATATCCTCGGGAATAGGCAGTGCTCCCCACCAAATCTCAGGAATTCTCGCTAAACACCTCTCCAAACTTTTGGGCACCATCAGTCCAGCACATCTCAAACACTCTGGTGACCTTCTCAATCGCATTCGCAACATCAACATCAGAAACAAGAAACTCTCCAGCCTTGATGTAACATCCCTATTCACCAAAGTACCTACTACACAAGTTATCGATCTCTTGCGCAGGAAAATTGACGACTCGCTTGATCTTCCTCTTCCAGCCAGCGATTTCATCGACCTTGTTGAACTATGTGTGGGCTTTACATGTTTCTCTTTCGAAAACCAACTCTTTCAGCAAACTTTTGGACTACCCATGGGATCGCCACTTAGTGCCGTCCTTGCGAACCTATATATGGAACATTTGGAAGCCGAGCGATTTTCCACTATTATTCCCTCTTCTGTCACCTGGCTTCGTTATGTTGACGACATTCTCATCATAACTCCCAGACGCTTCAACGTTCAAGCTCTCAACACGAACTCAACCAGGTTGAGCCATCAATCCAGTTTACACTAGAAGAAGAAGTCGACAACACTCTTCCTTTCCTTGATGTTCTTCTCTGCAAAGCTGACCATGAACTTCGTTTTAAAGTCTATCGAAAACCTACCAATCAACACGATCTTCTCCACTTCTACTCACCACGACACCAAAATTAAACGTGGTGTAATTATAGGCTTTTTCCTGCGCGCACTCAGAATCTGCAGCAGTGAGTTCCTTGAAGAAGAATGCTCCCTCATTGAACAAGTTTTTTCCAAACTTCACTATCCTCGTCACTTCATTAGAGACTGCAGACGACGGGCATTAAACATCTTCAACACACCCAGAGAAGACACTGCTGAGAAGAGATACATAGTCCTTCCCACCAACTCCATTTCCAAACAAGTTTCCAACATTTTTTTTAAGACCTCATTCCGAGTATCCACCTCCACATCCACCACCATCAAGGACATTACCAGTAACAGACAGGAAAAGCTTCAATCCACGGCAGAGGTATACACAATCCCTTGCAATGGCTGCAGCAAATTATACGTTGGCGAAACATCCAGAGACCTACAAACACGCATTTCAGAACACCAGTACGCAGGCAGATCTGACGACTCAAGAAATGCCTGTGTTCAACACCGAAATTTACACAACCATTTAATCAACTACAGAAACGCAAGACTCATCGCCAGAGAAGACAACACGCAATACCGAAGAATCCTAGAATCATCACTCATCTGTATATCCAACAACTTCAACCAGAACAACGGCTTCTACAACATAGCTGAACCTATTGCCAAGAAACTTCTTCAACGCTATCCCACCTAGAACTCAAGAATGGTACACTGCAGGTCCTTTAAGTCACACAATGTTTTTAACTATCACACTACTTTTAAGACTCACATGCAGCTTTCTCCACCTGACCCAGCATTCTCCACCTGACTATACCCTATATATATCTCCATGTTGCTCATTTTCCAGGTAGATCTGTCTGTGACTCGATAAAGCCCACTGCGTGGGCGAAACGTTGTCAATAAAGGATCACATTATACTGCTTATGTGTTTATTTTTCCATTGTGTCGGTATTTTATACCATTTATTTCCAATATTGTAGTAGTACTACTACTACAACAACTATTATTATTATTACTACTACCACTAGTATTACACCTCACACTAAACCTACATATACCCTCTGTGTCCATGTATTGTTTGTAACGGCTTGACAAAGCTCCTGGAGAGCGAAACGTTGCCACAATAAAATGTCACATTAGTTGCACTTGTGTCCTTTTACCTAACATTAAAAAAAAGATGTTTGATTCACATTCCAGATCTCCGCAACGAAAGCCTCTAGTGTCACCATAATTAAATGTACTCCTGATGTAAAAATATTTAAAAAATATAAAGTATCGATTATCATTACAACTGGTAAAGTACATTATCCAATAAACTGATAATTATACTTCCTAGAACGAGGAAGACGTTATTTGTTTATAAACCTTGCTATTGACTCGAATTCTGAAGAGGATCGTAGTTAAAGGCGGAAATACACAACAATCCTAATCTGTTGTTTCATTTCTGTCTCCATCTGAATTACACTGATTATTTACGACACTCCGTGTGTCTGTCTGTGTGTACTCACCTAAATGTGGTTGCAAGAGTCATTTCACAGCTCATAGCTATATGTGTTTACTCACCTATGCCATCTTTGTATCAACTATGTATCTCTTAAATCTTTTGTACCATATTATGTAATAAAATATACCTATTGGTAAAAAAAAAAAGATGGGGTGGTAGGGGAAGTGGAATATTCAAATGGGTTCAGGAAGCAATCCAAATATTCTTCCTTGAAGCCTTTTTATCCACTTCTACAAGGCAATGGGTCCCACAATTTGCACCAGAGGTGGACCCCATCTTATATATATATATATATATATATATATATATATATATATCGTGCCTAATAGGTAAAACTGGTCAGTTAACAAAAACTCATTTAAAATTAAGTCCTTTCTAAAATTTTCTCTTACACGTTTAAAAATATATATTTTTTCATTTATGTTAGTGTAAAAAGTTATAATTTTGTACCAAAAGAAACTTAGAAAACTTACCTAACCTTATTATAACAAGCGCAATTTAATTTAGGGTAACCCAACTAAATATATTTTAGATACGTTTACAATAATTTAATAATAAACAAACACAATTTATATAAACCAAAAGAAATATTCATATTATTTTCAAAACTGCTTTTAATGAAACATGATTCTATTATATTCCTCTCAACCATGGACTTGCTTGATACAACCTTCTCAGCATTTTGAAAATCAATTGGATGGTTAAAGTCTCTCACATGAATAAATAGAGCATTAGAATCTTGTCCAGTTCTAATGCTATATTTATGTTGTTTTAATCTTAGTTCAAGACTTTTACTAGTTTGACCATAATAAACTTTATCGCATATTTTACAGGGAATCTTATAGACACAAAGTTGTATTTAAAAATCTTGATACAGTAAAAAGACTTTTGATAAAAAATTCCCCCAAAATGCTGACGGATGTGTCTATAAGATTCCCTGTAAAATATGCGATAAAGTTTATTATGGTTAAACTGGTAAAAGTCTTGAACTAAGATTAAAACAACATAAATATAGCATTAGAACTGGACAAGATTCTAATGCTCTATTTATTCATGTGAGAGACTTTAACCATCCAATTGATTTTCAAAATGCTGAGAAGGTTGTATCAAGCAAGTCCATGGTTGAGAGGAATATAATAGAATCATGTTTCATTAAAAGCAGTTTTGAAAAAATTATGAATATTTCTTTTGGTTTATATAAATTGGATTCATTTATAATTAATAAAATTTGGGAAGAATTTAATGATAAATTGGACTAATCTTAATTCTTGGGAAGAGTTTCAGGTCCTTTCTTATGATTAGTTGCAAGTGCAGGTAACATTGATGTATTTGCCATAACTGAGACGTGGTTCAATACGAAAAATAGGGACATGCCTGCTGAATGTCATATACAGGGTTTTAAATTGTTCCAAGTAGATAGAAGTTTCGGGAAGGGGTGTGGAGTGGCACTGTATGCCCGAGATCGTTTGAACTGTTGCATAAAAAAGGGAATAAAGTCTGAAATAACACATACAGAGTCTGTCTGGATAGAATTTTCAGAGGGGCATGAAAATTTGATTTTAGGTGTGATATACCGTCCCCCAAACTTAGATAGGGACCAAGGGAGACTACTATGGGAGGAAATTGTTAAGGCCACAATGCACGATAACGTACTTATTCTGGGTGACTTCAACTTTAGTCAAATTGATTGGAATTTTTTGACTGGGAATTTAGAATCTAACGACTTCTTAGAAGTAGTTCAAGAATGTTTTTTGAAGCAGTTTGTGACAGAACCTACAAGGGGAAATAACCTGCTTGACTTAGTTCTGGCAAACAAGGAAACCCTTGTTAATAATTTAGAAATTACAGAGGAACTCGGGGCAAGCGACCACAAATCAATTACCTTTGGCATTGAATGGAAGTTTCCTGGAAATAAATGGTATATCATCTGCGGACTGGGGTAATGAAGAGAGCTATCAATATGACAGTTTTCTGAACACTATACATGCTGCCCAAAGAACATTTATCCCATATAAAGAAATTAGATCGAATAGAAATGACCCAAAATGGATGAATAATAGGCTCAAATATCTTTTAGGGCAGAAAAAAGGAATTTATAGGCGTATCAAAAGAGGTGAGGGTTATCTTATGAATCAGTATATTGACATTAAGAGGGACGTTAAAAAGGGGATAAGAAAAGCTAAACGGGACTACGAAATTAAAGTTGCTAGGGATTCGAAAACTAACCCAAAAAGTTTTTTCCAGGTGTATAGAACAAAAGTTAGAGATAAGATAGGTCCCCTTAAAAATAATTATGAGTATCTTACTGACAAAGAGAATGAAATGTGCTCTATTTTTAATAATTATTTTCTCTCGATTTTCACTCAGGAAGACAATAATAATATCCCAAGAATTAGGTATTTTAGTGGGCCTGAAGAAGATAAATTATGTAGTATCACAGTCACTAGCGAAATGGTTATCAAACAGATAGACCGTTTGAAGCAAAATAAATCGCCAGGTCCTGATGAGCTTTTTTCAAGGGTTCTTAAGGAATGCAGAATGGAACTCTGTGAACCCTTAACTAACATTTTTAACCTATCTCTTCAAACAGGTGTAGTGTCTGATACGTGGAAGATGGCTAATGTAATTCCTATTTTTAAAGCAGGGGACAAGTCGTTACCATCAAATTAACATAAGAACATAAGAACATAAGAAAGGAGGAACACTGCAGCAGGCCTGTTGGCCCATACTAGGCAGGTCCTTCACAATCCGTCCCACTAACAGAATATTTGCTCAACCCAATTTTCAATGCTACCCAAGAAATAAGCTTTGACAATTCTACCCACTCATGCGCGAGTCCCACTCAAATCCAACCCCTCTCACTCATGAATTTATCCAACCTAAATTTGAAACTACCCAAGGTCCTAGCTTCAATAACCCTACTAGGCAGACTGTTCCACTCATCAACTACCCTATTTCCAAACCAATACTTTCCTATATCCTTTCTAAATCTAAACTTATCTAACTTGAATCCATTATTGCGGGTTCTCTCTTGGAGAGATATCCTCAAGACCTTATTTATATCCCCTTTGTTAATACCCATTTTCTCATTCTACGTCTTACAAGTGAATGTAATTTTAGGGTCTTCAATCTTTCTTCGTAAGGAAGATTTCTAATGCTATGTATTAATTTAGTCATTCTACGCTGAATGTTTTCTAACGAATTTATGTCCATTCTGTAATATGGAGACCAGAACTGAGCTGCGTAATCTAGGTGAGGCCTTACTAATGATGTATAAAGCTGTAATATAACCTCTGGACTTCTGTTGCTAACACTTCTTGATATAAATCCCAGTAATCTATTTGCCTTATTACGTACGCTTAGGCATTGCTGTCTTGGTTTAAGGTTGCTGCTTACCATCACCCCCAAGTCCTTCTCGCAATCTGTATGGCTAAGTTCTACGTTATTTAACTTATAAGTGCTTGGGTTATGGACACTCCCGAGCTTCAGAACCTTGCATTTATCTACATTGAACTGCATCTGCCACTTTTCTGACCACGAATTAAGTTTGTCTAAATCTTCCTGAAGTTCTATGACATCTATGTTTGAATCAATTATCCTACCTATCTTCGTGTCGTCGGCGAATTTGCTCATATCACTAGTAATTCCCTCATCAAGGTCATTGATATATATTATAAATAACAATGGGCCTAAGACTGATCCCTGTGGAACACCACTTGTTACAAGTCCCCATTCGGATTTAACCCCATTTATGCACACTCTCTGCTTCCTATTGGTGAGCCATGACTCGATCCATGACAGCACTTTTCCCCAATGCCATGAGCTGCCACTTTCTTTAACAGTCTCTGGTGCGGTACTCTATCAAAAGCCTTACTAAAGTCTAAATAAACAATATCGAATTCTTTATCGTGATCAACAGCCTCAAAAGCTTTACTGAAGAAGGTTAATAAATTAGATAGGCAGGAACGGCCCTCGTGAATCCATGCTGGGTATCATTAATCAAATTATGGTTATCTAGATGGCTTCTAATATTATCAGCTATAATTGACTCTAGTAATTTGCCTACAATTGAGGTCAGGCTTATTGGGCGGTAGTTTGACGGTAGTGACTTGTCCCCTGCTTTAAAAATAGGAATTACATTAGCCATCTTCCACATATCAGACACTACACCTGTTTGAAGAGATAAATTAAAATGTTAGATATTAGTTCACAGAGTTCCATTTTGCATTCCTTAAGAACCCTTGCAAAAGCTCATCAGGACCCGGCGATTTATTTTGTTTCAGTCGGTCCAGCTGTTTCATAATCATTTCGCTAGTGACTGTGATATTACATAATTTATCTTCTTCTGGGCCTCTGTAAAAATTAATTACTGGGATATTATTAATGTCTTCCTGTGTGAAAACCGAGAGAAAATAATTATTAAAAATAGAGCACATATCATTCTCCTTGTCAGTAAGATGCCCAAAGTTATTTTTAAGGGGACCTATCTTATCCCTAACTTTTGTTCTATAAACCTGGAAAAACTTTTTGGGTTAGTTTTGAATCCCTAGCAACTTTAATTTCATAGTCCCGTTTAGCTTTTCTTATTCCCTTTTTAACGTCCCTATTAATGTCAGTATACTGATTTATAAGATGACGCTCACCTCTTTTTATGCGCCTATAAATTCCTTTCTTCTGCCCTAAAAGATATTTGAGCCTATTATTCATCCATTTTGGGTCATTTCTACTTGATCTAATTTCTTTATATGGGAAAAATGTTCTTTGGGCAGCCTGTATAGTGTTAAGAAAACTGTCATATTGATACCTCTTTTCGTCACCCCAGTCCACAGTTGATAAGTGTTCTCTAAGTCCATTATAATCTGCTAAGCGAAAATCTGGGACCATTACTGAATTATCCCTACTATCATACATCCATTCAATGCTAAAGGTAATTGACTTGTGGTCGCTTGAGCCGAGTTCCTCTGTAATTTCTAAATTATTAACAAGGGTTTCCTTGCTTGCCAGAACCAAGTCAAGTAGGTTATTTCCCTTTATGAGTTCTGTTACAAACTGCTTCAAAAGCAATCCTGAACCTACTTCTAAAAAGTCGTTAGATTCTAAATTTCCTGTCATGAAATTCCAATCAATCTGACTAAAGTTAAAGTCCCCTAGAATTACTACGTTATCGTGTCTTGGGGCCCTTTAACAATTTCCTCCCAATAAGTCTAACATCAATTGTAGGCAAATTATTAGAGTCGATTATTGCTGATAACAAAGAAGCCATCTCGATAGGCATAATTTGATTAATGATACTCAACATGGATTCACCAGGGGCCGTTCCTGCCTAATTAATTTATTAACTTTTTCAGTAAGGCCTTTGAGGCAGTTGATCATGATAAAGAATTCGATATTGTTTATTTGGATTTTAGTAAGGCTTTTGATAGAGTACCACATCAGTGACTGTTAAAGAAAGTGGCTGCTCACGGCATTGGGGAAAAGTGTTTTCATGGATCGAGTCATGGCTCACCAATAGGAAGCAGAGGTGTGCATAATGGGTTAAATCTGAGTGGGGATCTGTAACAAGTGGCGTTCCACAGGGATCGGTTTTGGGCCCGTTGTTGTTTATAATATATATAAAATGACCTTGACGAGGAATTTAAACTAGTGATATGAGCAAATTCGCTGATGACACGAAGATAGGTAGGATGATCGATTCGCATGAGATGTCATGGAACTTCAGGAGGATTTAGACAAACTCAATTCCTGGTCAGAAAATGGCAGATGCAGTTCAATGTAGATAAATGAAGTTCTAAAGCTTGGGAATGTTCATAACCTAGCACCTACCAGCTAATAATGTTGAACTCAGCCGTACAGAATGCGAAAAGGATTTGGGGGTTATGGTAGAGCAACTCAAACCAAGTCAGCAATGCCTAAGCAAGAAATAAAGCAAATAGATTACTTGGGATTTATATCAAGAAGTGTAAGCAACAGAAGTCCAGCGTTATATTACAGCATTATACATCATTAGTAAGGCCTCACCTAGATTATGCAGCTCAGTTCTGGTCTCCATTTACGAATGGATATAAATTGTTAGAAAACATTCAGCGACGAATGACAAAGTTAATTCATAGCATTAGAAATCTTCCGTATGAAGAAAGATTGAAGACCCTTAAATTACATTCACTTGTAAGACGAAGAATGAGGGGAGACATGATCGAGGTATATAAGTGGAAGATGGGTATTAAAAAGGGGATATAAATAAGGTCTTGAGGATATCTCTCCAAGAGAAACCCGCAATAATGGATTCAAATTGGATAAGTTTAGATTTAGAAAGGATATAGGAAAATATTGGTTTGGAAATAGGGTAGTTGATGAGTGGAACAGTCTGCCTAGTAGGGTCATTGAAGCTAGGACCTTGGGTAGTTTCAAATTTAGGTTGGATAAATGCATGAGTGAGAGGGGGATTTGAGTGGGACTACACTTGAGTTAATAGAATCTTCAAAGCTTATTTCTTGGGTAAATTGAAAATTAGGTTGGGTAATTATTCTGTTAGGGGGATGGATTGAAAGACCTGCCTAGTATGGGCCAACATGCTGCAGTGTTCTCCTTTCTTATGTTCTTATGTTCTTATGATCCTCTTCACAGAGGCGTGTGATGTTACGCTACTGTGAGGTGTGGTCTTTGTTAGTGTGATGTGACTGTGAGGTGTATTATGCCCCTTATAAGCCTTCTTGTCATGCCTTTTATGGTTCTTGATAATGTAGTAGTCACGAAAGCGCTTGGAATTCTTCTATTTTTTCATAGTGGTTGTCTTGCATATATATATATATATATATATATATATATATATATATATATATATATATATATATATATATATATATATATATATATATATATATATATATATATAAAATATATATATTTATATATATATAATGATGCAAGACAAGCCACGGAGGGTGAAAACTTTATTTAAGTACTTTCACCCATCTCAGTGGGTCATCAGGAGCTACAATGTGCCTTGAGAATTTAAAAAAGAGGGGAGTTCTCGGAGTAGGAGTGGATGTGTCACAGGGGCCTTTTCTGGCCTTCCCATTTAAACCTTTTGCTTCTGGGTATAAACCATTCCTCTGCCTCCTTGCACTTTGCCCTGCTATTATTCCATCATTTCATTTATTGTCAGTCCTTCCATTTCCCTTTCCCCATTGAATGTCCTGGCAGGAAATTTCTATGCCCGCAGTAGTTTCTCTTTTAAAGTCTGGTTTGTTCTATCGTGGCAATTGTTTCCTCTCCACCTGTAGCTCTACAATGTACTCAAAGCTGTTCCACCATATGGTCACTGGCTCCCAGTGGGGCTCTCGTGTTATAGCTTTCAATATCTGAGCTGTTCAGGGCGAATACAAGGTCCAGTCTTGCTGTCCTCATCTTCTCCCTCCTGGTCGTTGGTGCATCAGGTTTTCCAGGTACTACGTCCATCATCTTGGCTCCGTTTCTTGGACCCCACGTGGTCTGGTGGTTCTCCCAGCTGACCCTGTGGTTGAGAATCTCTCCCATGACCAGTAGCTTCGCTCTGCTCATGTGTGCTTTTCTGCCACCTCCGCCAGGGTGTCCAAGTACCATCGTCTCCCTGGGTTGTTCCTACTGTGGCCTCTTCTCCTGGCCTCCTGCAGTTCTGTGGTGGCTATACATCACTGCAAATGATTATCTTATGCCTCCCCAGACTGATGGCATCACCAGAAATCCCGTCTTCACCCTCCACTCCTACCATTTCCTCGAATCTCCAGCGGTGCCTACATAAGCAGTGCGACCCTCCACCCCCCCTGCTCCTCCTAATGCGTTTTAGAAACAGCTTTGCTGGCTGCCAGGAAAACTTATCATAGAACTGAAACCTTGGATAACACCCCCAGATTAAGATTATGCTGATTCTCCCAAACAATGAGAAGCATTCACCCTGCCGAGTGCCCTTTCAACATATAAGAAGTTTTAAGAATTCACGGACAATTATGAGCATTTTGATCAAGAATTCTTCAACACTGTGTTGATAGGTGTTTACAGGATTGGGTGTAATGGCTGCAACTTATCTTATGTGGGACTGGCAAATTTCTAGAGGTTAGATTAACACGTAAATACTAATATTCAATATGAACAGACAGAAATCAAATGCGATATTCAAATCATTTGGGCTTGTACATTCCAGCAAATTCGATGGAAGTTAGAGTCATATTCCTTGTAATTCTTGCCGCAAAAAAAAAATATTTTAGAATCGACAATTATAAACATGATTAACGTTCATTATATAATAATTACTTTGGATTATTCAAACTTGATTCGTTTATATTTGAGGACTATCATGCATAACTAGTACATTGTTACTTCCTATATGAATGCTTCTAGTCTTAGTGTCATAATTCCATACTATGGAATTAGGACTGTTTTCTTGTTCTTCTGTGTTAGACCAGTGTCCACTCAAGAGTTGAGTGAGAGAGATAACTATAGATGCCCCCATCTTATTTCATGAGTCAGCCAGAAACCCATTTTCCTTATTATTACGGATTTTTCTAAGATAAATTGCCAGATATATTTATATTCAGAATTCAGTCTTAGAACATACTGTTCACTGAAATTTATAACATCAGTTATTAATGTTATGTTATACGTCATTACTACATTAATAGGGCTCGTGGGTCATTTGTTTTCTACTGCTTTTATACTCTACCTTTATTTTCCTGGCACTCAGCACTGGACTACCTGGCATCATCTACCTCTCATTCCAGATAGATTCGTTCTGAACGAACTACTTGGACTTCCTTCTACTCATTTCCTGAAATATTGCATGCTCCTGATGAAGTGCTGATTTCAATACGAATGGCCTAGAGCAGTTCCTGCAGATTTATTAGCTGCACAGTCATGCTGTGAATCTCTCATTCTCATGGGACTGAGATCTAGCGATTGTGACGCTACTGGAGTCAATGGGGATGTCAATGGTCAGAACAATACCAGGCAGGGCTGCAATATTTAAATGATACTCTCTTGGTATTATGGGGCCTATTGTGTACCATGAAAAACATTCTCCCACACCATTACCAGCTTCCGGAACAGTTGACACCAGGCAAGATGGATCTATGGGATTCATGACGCTTATCCCAGATTCTTGACCCTAACATCTGCATGTCACACTAGATATCACATTTGTCAAACCAGAGATTGCTTGAATCTTCAATTGTCCAGTTCTTTGTGATTTCGTGGGTGAACCCTAGTGTGGTCTTCGCTGCTGTAATATCCATTTCAATAATTTATGTCTTGAGCATTCAGGAGATGCTCTTCTGCATATCACTTTGGTAAGAAGTGCTTATTTCAATTATTGCTGTCTTCCTGTCAGCTTCTTTAACCAGTCTGGTCTGAATCTCCTCTGACCTTTTCTTCAACAAGGCGTTTTCGTCCACAGAACTACCACTCACTGGAAGTGCTGATGAGTTTTCATACTATTCTATGCACACTCAGAGACTGTTGAGCAAGAAGGGTTCCAGATCAATATATATATATGTTATATGATATAAGATATATATATATAGTTATATATATATATATATATATATATATATATATATATATATATATATATATATATATACACAAACAGTGCCGTTGAGTGCCTGGGTGTTTGAGAATTTCAGGCCTAGTATATCGAGTGATGCATATACCTTACATATACCTTTTGGAAGAGCTTCCTGAGAGTTTCACTCTGCCCGCCATGGGGCCAGGCTCATCTGGTGCTTCTGGTCAACCAGCTGTTGCTGCCTGGAGGCTTTCTGCCCCACATATCCGTCACCGCCATGAGCAGAACACTTGAGCTATGAAGTTCAGGTGACAAGGAAGTTTGAAAGGCTAAGAGTGATATCTACAGAGATATATCCACAAGGCATCACTGAATACTATTTCTTTATATATACCATGATTCCAGAAAGACAGTCCACACAAGGAGTTTACTGGGTGATGCTGACAGTATTTCTCCATCACACAGACGATGGTTTGCCATATTTGTCCTGATGGGATCCTGCAACTCAAGCACTGCTGAACACCCTCAGATGTGTATTCTCTACCATCATGAAGCTGCCCTGGCCAGCTGTAACTGCGACATGACATTTGTTGTTGATGCTGAACTGGAACACCAGAGCTCAGGATGAAGGAAGGATGGCAGAGGATGGCTTCCTGCACTGCAATCCCTCAGTGAAGGTGGTGGGAGGGAGTATTGCTGCAGTGTAGGGCCATATGAGCGATCCCAAAAAAGACGGTGCCTGCACACTTGGTGGCATCACATTTGTCTGCTGGCTCCAGCGTTGGCTGATGATGGAGGAACCAAAAGTTGTGTTGCATTCTGTACTTCATACCTCTTTAATGATGGTGGTGGAGGGCCATTGTGTCCTGTTCTCATACAGCATCGGAACGCAGGATCGATCCTGGCCAGCCACAGTTCGGTTAATTGTTGTAATATATATCCACTGTTTCTCAGAAGAGAATAAACGTAATTCAGGGAAAACTCGGTTTCCTTCCGAGCTGCTTGAGTAGTTTCTTCTACCATCCCACATACGCTATTTTTGTGAATGGTATTTGCAAGAAAAAGACATTAATAAATAAACATTGGGAAGGAGAACAAATATGTTATCACAGCCCCTCGGCGGTGTCTGGTGTGCCCAGAATGCTGTATATTTCTTTGCTGGATTATAACACTGAGTCTTGTAGTGCCGAAGTTGGTCGCTCTGGGGTCCTTGGTTCTCGTGATGAATTTGTCACCCAGTTAAACACCACTTGAACTGAGAGTGACATTTGAATACGTGTCCTAAGGTCACCGGATCCTATTGAACGAAGTTATAGCATGGTGCCAGACCACTGTATTTTTGATGTATATGGAAGCAGACCACTGTATGTTGATGTTATAGCATGGTGCCAGACCACCAGCAAGTTGATGTTCTTGTCTGATGGGATTGATTACATCATCTCTGCTTTCACTCGTCTCCCTCTGCATTCAACTGAAGAAGCCTACCGTATAGGCGAAATGTTCGGATTGCCTAGTGTCGATGGGCCACCAGGTTGACACACATTCCAACATAGTGGCAACAAGGTTCTGCTGATCAGAATGCCTTGAATGAAATTTGACAAGCAGGGAAGCATTAGTATCATAATATGTAATAAAATAAGGTTATGTTAGGTAAGGTCTGCTCAGGAACAGGACAAGTGTTTCTCAAGACGCGGGTCTTAGTCAGATGATGACTCGCCGTTGGAGCTTCTTTTAGGTCATCTGACTGAGACCTTCCGCTGGCTTACCGATCCACTTAAAATTATAGTTATAGTTATAACCCTTTTTTTATATTATTAAAATAAGAATCAATATGAGAGCTACAAGAAATACGGGTTAACTTTGGTGATGTTATGCTTATATATTTCATAAATTAAACTCATCATAAAAATGCTAATAAACACTGGTAAAGCTTAATAAACTAACTACTCTGAAGACCTTCTTCAGAATGTTCTGTGGTGGGATCGTCTGTACAAAATAAACTAAGCAAGAAAAGAATTTATACTGCATGAGCGGGAACAAAAGTTAAGCAACGTTTCCTGTCATATCTCCATCATGCAGGATGTGGGGTCATACAAAGCACTGAAATTCCATAGCCTGAGCTGGGAGATCAGTTGTGGCAATGAAGACATTAGTCACATTCCCAGCATGGTCTGTCAGCTATGAGCTTAACATTTCCTTATTTCCACAGTAGAAGGAGTCATTACATTGGAGAGTATACCTGAAGAGAGTTCGTGGTCAACGCTCTGGCTGCCCGGTCTGCACTGGTGCTTTATTTTTCTGGGACATCCTTCCCATATGCTAAGAGGAATAGAATTTGATGAAGATATCTCCATGCAGAACGGGGCAGGAGTCTGGTCGAGGAGGCCATGTTGGCTGGGGAAGGGGGAAGGCTGAGTGTTGGGGTGGACAGTGGTTGCTTGTTAGGTGGGGGAGGGATGGGTTTCCATAGGGTGGGCATAATGGTAGAGATTCTTGGCCAGGGAAAGGGAGAGGATAGTCAGCAAGAAGGTTTCATGGGACAGGCCAGGCACCTGATATCTGAGACGAGTGGACAGAGGGAGAGCTGAAGGATGAGGGAAGGAGAGGAAGCTGGGTGAAGAGGAGGTAATAGAGAAGGACGGTTGAAAATAAAAGAGCTGGAAAATAGGAGTAAAAGGAAATAGAACAATAAACTGTGAAATAAAAAGATTGTCAAGAAATGAATTAATGATGTGAAAGGATTGGAGATTAGAAGTGGCGAAGGGATTGAATTGGAAAAGAATAGATGGAGAGAAACGGGTGATAGCCACAGAGGTAAATCAAAGATGTAATTATGGTAGTGTCCATACACTGGGACAGAGTAACCTTAGGATTACCTCATAATATGTCTAGTCTCCGCCTTAATTAATGTGAAGCCTGGTTCTTTTCTTTTCAATATTGCCACTGACTTCTACAAGTAACCATCCAGTTGTAGCATTCTGTGATCTCCGTCAGTGCTACAACAGCCGTTGTTCCGTAAGGCTATTCCTAAGTGTGTTTCCAGAATTAATGTATTTCAAAATTTCTCTTCAATTCAGTGAATATTGAAATTCAATTCTAGAAAGTGTGCGTATTGTAGTTCTAGAAACATACTGGCTTGAGCATTGAGACAGATTTTCGCCGGTACCTGTTTCCAGCAAAGCAATGTTGGCGGATTCTGAAGAGAACTGAAGACACTGGTGATTATGGAGCGCTGCGTCGAGGAAGATGTGGAATGCGCAAGACAATACTTTAGAGATACTTGGCATAAATGTTGATTATTTAACTGCTCGACGAAGGCCCTGAATGGCAAAACCGCCAAGAAAGTCGGTAAAGAAACGAATATTGATCGCTGTTCTGAAGAAAAACGGCTGTGGTGGGACATTCGATCATGTGCCAGAATAGACGTCAGATGAATAGAGAAAAAGTTTTATTTTCAGATGAGTAAGCATTTTAATGTACATGGTTATAGATCAGTGGTAGTGGACTGAGTAAAGCGAACCTTTTCGGAATGTACACATTCAACAAGTTACTAAAAGATGTTCTGTGGTAGTTTACTACTGAAGGCCCTTGACGGCTTGTTATTGCTGAGGAACGATGAACAGTGACAAATACAACCTCCCAGCCCATTGTGATGGGAGACTTCCTGATGGAGAAGGTCTTCCCAGCAGGATTCAGCATCATGCCACACGTCCAGAAAATGCCAACATTCTTCAATGAGAGTATTTTAAGTGGTCAAATGTTCCGAAACTCCCTGACCCTCAACCCTATTAGAATCGGTGAGTAATAACCAAACGCAGGATCATGAACACAGTCGTTCAACTGTGAGAAGCTTAACTGTTGTTGATATTAATCAATTATCTTCATATCATTGCAGTTTATTTTCCAAATATGCATTAATTTTTCTGGCAATGTTCATGTCATCACTGTCCCAATTAATGTGCACAATATTGTATAACTTGAATCAAATTATAAATATAAAGGTGTGAGCCAGCAGA
>WNWK01028670.1:0-25155 GCA_009830355.1 Cherax destructor | reverse complement strand
CAGCGTATGCAGTGTAAGTGTGCAGCGTATGCAGTGTAAGTGTGCAGCGTATGCAGTGTAAGTGTGCAGCGTATGCAGTGTAAGTGTGCAGCGTGTGCAGTGTAAGTGTGCAGCGTGTGCAGTGTAAGTGTGCAGCGTGTGCAGTGTAAGTGTGCAGCGTGTGCAGTGTAAGTGTGCAGCGTATGCAGTGTAAGTGTGCAGTGTGTGCAGTGTAAGTGTGCAGCGTGTGCGTGTAAGTGTGCAGCGTGTGCAGTGTAAGTGTGCAGTGTGTGCAGTGTAAGTGTGCAGCGTGTGCAGTGTAAGTGTGCAGTGTGTGCAGTGTAAGTGTGCAGCGTATGCAGTGTAAGTGTGCAGCGTATGCAGTGTAAGTGTGCAGCGTGATGCAGTGTAAGTGTGCAGCGTGTGCAGTGTAAGTGTGCAGCGTGTGCAGTGTAAGTGTGCAGCGTGTGCAGTGTAAGTGTGCAGCGTGTGCAGTGTAAGTGTGCAGCGTGTGTCTGAGGTGTTTGGTGTTGCAACAACAACTGTCTACCACCTCAACGTGTGACTGAGGTGTTTGGTGTTGCAACAACCACTGTCTACCACCTCAACAAACACAAGGGTAAATTGTTGAAGTTCTGTATTGAAAGTGATGAACAGAAGTTAATGAAAAATGGGAAAACATTGCATAGAGGTGGAAAAATAAAGGCATACCGTTCCCACATTAAGTGTCCGTGGTTCGATCCCCGACACGGGCGGAAAACGCTAGGCATGTTTCCTGCCTTCCATATTAGCCTAGCAGTAAGCTGTTCCATTTTACAGAAGCAGTTATACAGATATTCCAAAATACGAAAATCGAAACACTTCCGGTTACAAGTATTTCGGATAAAGGATTGTCAACTGTATAATAATGTCAATGGATATAAACTGAGGAATGCGTCAGAGTATATTGGTGTCGACAATACTGCATGACCGTGATTCATAATATCTTAATATATTACAGCAGAAACTAGGCTGGAGACATTAGAAAATATCGTTTTAACATAAACTGCGCTGTTTTAAAATGTCTCAGGGACTATCATAAAAAAATAAGGCATCATCAAGACTCACCACTCATCATCAAGACTCACCACTCATCATCAAGACTCACCACTCAAGTAACTGAATAAACATTATTATCATGATAGGTGTATGAAAAAATTTACTGTTGGAAGAGTACATTGCTAAGCTATTTTGCTGTAGAATATGTAATTACGTCCAGTGATTTAAACAAAACAGTAACCTACCCTAAATGTACTCAGTATATATGAAAGTCCCTTCAAAGAATGTAATCAGTCACACATTATATGAGGGACTGGACATTGTCCAGGACAATGTTTATAAGTAATCAAGAGTACATAGTGTAAACCCACAGAAATCTAATCACTATAGCAACAGAGTACAAGAGCTGTGTTAAATATGCGCAAGACATTTCATTAATTTTCCAGCATACTATGACTCATAAGCATATTTACTTGCAAGCTGCTTACATTTTATGTATATTGGAAATTACATACTATATATGCTCAAAATCCTTGAACTGGCTAAGATTGCATCACAACTCAATTTCAACATCTGGCAAGACTAGTACAGACCGATGCTACACTTAACTACCCTCGCCCTTAAGTCATAAATAAATGAATTACACACACACACACACACACACACACACACACACACACACACACACATACACACACACACACACACACACACACACACACACATATATATATATATATATATATATATATATATATATATATATATACGTATATATATATATATATATATATATATATATATATATATATAATAAAAAATACGTAATTTATTTATTTATATGTTTAGGGAGAGGGTATTTATATAACCCCCCTCTCCCCTGCCCGTCTTTGGGAATCCCAGCTTCTTACATTACGTAACCTTGAAAGAAAGAAAAATCTTCATTGTGTTCTCAGTGTTGTTGCTTCAGGTTAGGTTTGTGTACTGTGAGTTGCTTAAAAAAATGTAGAGCTATGAGGGAGACTGGCAGACTACCAGTAGTGATGTGCCGAATAGAATAATTGCTACGAGTACGACTTTGACGTGAGGAACCAGTAATCTTCTCTAGGGCTCACGACCACCACCCACAGAACCACTCAGCCACTGTTCACCACGTCACCTCAGCTTCCACTGCGACCCTCAGCCACTGTTCACCACGTCCTATAGTCCCCTTCCACGTGCACAGAACCACTCAGCCACTGTTCACCACGTCACCGTCATAGTCCCCTTCCACGTGCACAGAACCACTCAGCCACTGTTCACCACGTCACCGTCATAGTCCCCTTCCACGTGCACAGAACCACTCAGCCACTGTTCACCACGTCACCGTCATAGTCCCCTTCCACGTGCACAGAACCACTCGCACGTTCACCACGTCACGTCAAGTCCTTCCGTGCAGAACCCTCAGCCACTGTTCACCGTCCCGTCATGTCCTTCAGTGCAGAACCACTGTCAAACTCGTAGCACATTTTCTGTGTAGGGGATTAAGTAAGTAAGTAAGTAAGTAAGTAAGTAAGTAAGTAAGTAAGTAAGTAAGTAAGTAAGTAAGTAAGTTTATTCAGGTATACACAAATACATTTACATACATTATCATACATAGCAGCATATGTGTAGAGAACCCAGGATAACCCAATAAAGTCAGACAGAGTGACTGAAAATGGTAATGCCCACACAATAACTCCAGCCCTGGTTGAATAAAACATTTAAAACTGTCGTAGCTAATGAACTTATAAGAACATAAGAGTAAAGGAACGTTGTGGAGGACGTATTGGCTCATGCTAGGCAGGTTACTTTCTCACCCAGTCACATCCATTCTTTGTGAAATGTTTAAAGACATCCTCATCGCACTACTGTAATATGTTAAGTAAAAAGGACACAAATGCAACTAATGTGACATTTGTGTCCTTTTACTTAACACATTGTCGGTAATTCTACCAATATTAATACTGTAATCTGGCTCAGGCTGACTAATTGTATTGCCTCGTGTATGGAGCCCATCGTGTGTAATGGAATATGACAAAGTTGTTCACGCTATGTAACTAATTCAGTGCTACATAAAGTTAATGTTATTGGATGGATTAGGTGTTAGTTTTATGTAAATTAAAATGTTGAATCTTATGCAGTGCGGTAACTTGAAAAATGTCTGCTTGGAATGGCTTCAAACTTACAACGCTGACGTGTCTCAACTAATTAGATTCAGATTAGTTTCGGGCTATGTTGGTGCAAATCTACCAATTTTATAAAATAAAAATGAGGACTATTGGTTTTTGTGCAGTAACTTGAAAATGAGTCTTCTGATCGACTTGAAACTTTCAGTGCTGATATAATTTACCTAATAATTTATTAAAATTGGATAATTGCTTTGTATGCAATAATCTGAAAATGTCGCTTCCGATCGGGCTTTGTAGGTGACAAATTGCCATTTTTTATTGTATAAATTGGAACATTGCATAACTTGTAAATGCCTCTTTATATTGGCTTCAAACTTTCAACCCTCATGCATCTTACCTAAAGAAAGATTAGGATTTGCAATGGTTTTTTTAAGGTGCTATTTTGCCTATTTGAGAAATTACGAGTACCGTACTTGACCGTCTTAAGCACAAAGGAATTCAAGCGTCAACAATGAACTCAAAATAGATTCTTTATTAACCCCCCCTCCCCCTCCCCCCCACACACAATACTCTCAGTCGTCTTGACTTAAAAAAAATAGCCTTTTTTTTTAAGTTATTCATTTTTTTAATTATTTATGTTGTTGGTTGCATCATTTTCTTTAAATATCCACATCATAGTTTTTACGCAGTTCCCATCAATAACTGTTTAGGGGTCGGTCTTTTCTATCTTATACCCTATAAAACATTCAGGAAATTAAGCTTAATTTAAACATTTAATCATATATTTTTAAACAGTATTGTGTAACTAACACATCCCCTGACAGGTGACAAATTACTATGACTTTCGTAAAAATTAATCTATTAGTTTACGTGAAATGGCAGCAAGACTAACTGCTGAGTTCCAGCTCCTGGTTCTCACGATGATACTGATCTACAGCTTCTGTACTTCTTGAGGGTGTTGGACTACAGCTGCTGGGTCTTCAGATGACATTAAGCTACAGAATCTAGGCTTCATGAGTGTGTTGAGCTAATGCTCCTAGCCCTCTTCAGGGTACTGATACGCAGCTCTCGAACCTGCTGGCAAAGAAAGAGTGGAAGGGAATTTCTAGTTCCAAGGTCTCTTGAGAAAATTATGCTGCAACTCTGACTCTTTCGAGTTTTGTGGGACAGTTGCATGACTTGTTGCACTCGTTGACGTACACCTGACTGGTGGGCCAGTTGCATGACTTGTTGCACTCGTTGACGTACACCTGACTGGTGTTTTATAGGAATGTAACTAAGAATCTGAAATAACACATCTGGTTTCACTTATTTTTTATGCAACTAACTCTGTGTAAAGGAACATAAAAGGGAATTACATATAATTAACTCTTACTTGACTTTTATCAATATTATTTTAATTATATTCCCTCAAAAACGTTAAACCAGTATGGGACATTTAGAAATTCAGCACCTCAAGGTCTTCCTCTTACCCTGAAAAGTATCATATAAATCAAGGTGACTATACCTAACGACTATACCTAACGACTATACCTAAATTTGCTAGTCATAAAAAGGAAGAATTTTACCATTGCAATTCCTCACTCAGGTGTCTGGTTTCGCTCTATAAAGAGGAAGGTGAGGGAGAGGACCTCCTAGGTGAATACCAGCAGGAGAGGGTACATTACAACACGTCCTCGGGCACTACACTCATCCTCTCCGCCAGAACCTACAGCAATGGCATCCAGATCTTTAAGCATGAATTTCCAGATGGCTTAAAAGGTAATTATTATTATATATTAAGTGAAAGGCCCATTACCAGGCGTCAGACAGCGCCCGTGATTGACAGTAATCACATCTCAGACCAACGAAAGATATTAGAATGTTTAGACTTCTCAGAATAAGCTAAATATTTACAAACATTTATCTCAGGCCGGAAGAGACTCGAATCTACGAACTTTGGGACAGAATACGCAGATTCGACAATACTCCGGTGCCCAGCCAAGTTAGCGTGTTCTGCGAAGTATAAACATTCTAATACTTTTTCATTTGTAGGTTCATGAGGGAGATGGCACAGGTAATCACCGGCCGTGTGCTAGCTGCTCTGGCACAAGCGCCTTGCTTCGCTGGGAGCCAGAGTATTGTCTGGTGTGAGATTAGATTTAGATTTTGTCACCGAAGTGGCTAGTTTATTGTGCACCCCATATCCATATGGATATGGATACACAAAAGGGCCTAGAAACTAGGCCCCAAAAGGGTTAACGGGAATACATCTGGATTTATATCTACAGTTCTGTTACGAGCAAATTTAAGAAATTTGCTTAATATATCTGGTATCTTATTTTCATTAGTAAGATACCTTGACATGTCACATAGGTTATTATACTCTATCTCTATATTCTTCAATAAGTGGGTAATTAAGCCCATAGTGTTCAAGATAGTCTTCATAGGACTGGCCACATACTTTGCATTTGGTTTGGTCATCATCCGTGTCTCCCAAACTGTCAAAAGTACTTGTAACCAAGACTAAACCTGGCCACTACAACATCAGTCAGTCTGTTTACATTGCAAGTTGCTCCATAAACGTACATTCGTGGTATCATAGTGGGTTATAGATCTACTCAGGCTTCTAATTGCATTCCTATAACATTCATTTTCATAAACCATACCACGGGCGAGGATTGAACTCGTGGCGAGTGAGTCTTAAAACTCAGTTGGCTTAAGCGCTGGCCTGGAGTTTTACGACTCACTCGCCACGAGTTCAGTCCCCCCCCCATGGTATGGTTTGTTTGCAATCATGTCATTATGATTTCGTGAGTCATTCATTTTCATTATTTACTTCTCTCCTAATATTATTCCTAATGCTAGACACAGATATACCAAAGTTATATTCTACATTCTTCTTTAGGGTACTTTTCTTGGCTAACATATCTATAATAAAAAGGTTATTGTGTCGTCGATCAAGGCGGTGGTTGAAATGATAAGGCTTCGGAGGCTTCTTACTTTATTGGCCATGCCCATGCTAGGGAGAGAGGAGTAGGCCTTGTTGACTCTAGGATGCCTGGACGAGAAGAGAGAAAGGAACATGGTGGGGCAGACTCAGGTGCCCAGCCTTTGACACCAGATGTCAGGCCTATGGCCCCGCAAATTATAAATTCAACGGGGCAGACAGCATAGACTGTCTACATATTAACTTTATCATGAAGGAGTAATCCAATGTGTAATGGGATCCATAGCAATTGTACAGTAATTATTTTTTTCCGAATTTTCAGTGTCTATACCTGGCTTCTCCAATGAGCATGTTGTTAGAGTCATTATATGAGTCAAGAGCCTTCAGTGATGACATAGAATCAGTAATGATGATAGAGTCAAGCTCAGTGTCATAAGTTAGCTTTAGTGCCATTAGGATTGCAAACAATTCAGTTTGGAGTGTAGACGCCAGGTTGTTAATTCTTATTCCTAACTCAACAAAGTTGCCATCGTTCTTAACTAGGGAGGTGGCAACAAGAGCAGATGCAGCCCTGCCAGAAGACTCCTGTTTAGATCCATCAGGTGATTTAAGGAAGGGATTACTAATAATGAGCTTCTTGGGAGGGGCTTGCAAGTATACTTGGAGTATACCTGGAGAGAGTTCCAGGTGTCAACGCCCCTGCGGCCCGGTCTGTAACCAGGCCTCATAGTGGATCAGAGCCTGATCAACCAGGCTGTTACTGCTGGCCGCACGCAGTCCAACGTACGAACCACAGCCTGGCTGGTCAGGTACCGACTTTAGGTGCCTGTCCAGTGCCTGCTTGAAGACAGCCAGGAGTTTGTTGGTATGTGATATTAAATGAATACATCTTCCATGGAGGGGTGAAATGCTCTTGTTGTCTACAAAGATACAGTTTATGAAAATTATAAAACTTAATGTAATTGAATGTTTTCACAACCCAGTTAGATATATGTGTATTTATTCTAAACATTTAGTAAGATTCATAGTGACAGTGTCTGGTTCATTTCCTAACACTCAAATACAAGTACAGTGTTAATCTCAATTATCCTATCACTGATACTAGTAATACCAAGCTCCTTCCTCATATTAAGAACCTTTGTAGATTTGGGACAGCCAAGAATAATTCTGAGAGCTTCATTTTGCATTAATTCCAAGGGTCGGAGAGAACTTTCCCTAGCTAATATCAACATGGGAGCAGCATAATCAATTAAGGACCTATGTACATCATACTCACGAATCTCACATTAGCAACATAGTTGGGGTTGTAGCCAGCAACATTAGCAACATAGTTGGGGTTGTAGCCAGCAACATTAGCAACATAGTTGGGGTTGTAGCCAGCAACATTAGCAACATAGTTGGGGTTGTAGCCAGCAACAGCTTTGAGAGCATTTAGCCTATCTTTGCATTTCAGAGTTAGTTGAGGTATAGTGGATTTATTGAAGGGTACATCTACACCAAGATATCTGTAAGATTTAACGTAGCTAATGTTTCCACCCTGCAAACAGATGGGTGGGGGATGTCGTTTGCTTGTTAATATCTTTGTTTTAGTCGAAGATATGATGAGGCCTAATCGATTACAAATGCTTGAACTTCGTTAAAAATGGTACTCATCTTCCTATGCCCTGTTGTATGGATCATGATGTCATCAGCATAGCTTATAGCTATATGTTTAGGTGAGGCAGGTAGAGCATTTAGGAGAGCATTAATCAGAACATTAAATAGCATGGGACTGAGAACTCCTCCCTGCGGTGTACCTAGAAACATTTCTTTAGACTCGCTTATAAAGCCTTGGTAGAGGACAGAGGATACTCTGACAGGTATCCTATTATCCAGCAGAGTAGGCTACCACCAATATTAATTTTGGCTAGTTCATGTAGTATAACGGTTCTGTTTGCGATATCAAATGCAGATTTTAGATCAAGAAATGTGAAAAAACTAGTAGAGGTGTGTGCAGTGAGAAAGGTGGAAATACAATTATGAACACTTTTACCTTTCATGAACCCACAGAGGGAGGGAAAGTTGGTGTCTGATTCTGTAGTACAGTCTGTTAAGTATCATTCTTTCAAAAGTTTTACAAAGACAACTAGTTAAGGAGGTCGGTCTAAATGTATCAGGCTGTTGTGTCTGGTGTGCTGATACAGTACTGCGTATTTTGTCCCAAAGTTCGTAGGTATATATATATATATATATATATATATATATATATATATATATATATATATATATATATATATATATATATATATATATATCAATAACAACACTGCGACTAGCCCCTGCCTCGTGGTGAGCGAAAATCACATGACGCCTTAACCTACTGAACCACACAATCCTACAAGAACCAAGTGATGCAAACCATATTTACCTATTTACCAGGTACGAGCACAGGTAACAAGGACCTTGTGAGTGCTTGTTATCCTCGTCTACTGCTCCCCAGCAACAGCGAAGCCCCAAACCTCCGCTACATTACCCCAGGGGGCAACATGGCCGGCTGGGTCCTTTACTCTCAGGGCAGGTAAGTGCCTGCTACATTACCCCAGGGGGCAACATGGCCGGCTGGGTCCTTTACTCTCAGGGCAGGTAAGTGCCTGCTACATTACCCCAGGGGGCAACATGGCCGGCTGGGTCCTTTACTCTCAGGGCAGGTAAGTGCCTCAGCATCATCTTCTCCTTAGACACACTAAAAGTAGGTTACTTAATGCTAAGTCTGTCCAGTTCCTTCATTCAAGGAACTGGATATGACCTCCCCTTTCTTGGCTCGAACCTGCCTGCTTCGCATTACTCAAGGCTCTGTATAATTCCTACTGGTTTTGGACTTAACCCATGACTATGAACAATAATAATCTTCAAACACAAATTAGTTTTCTGTTATATGGAACTTTGCCCACTTTTTCCAAGTGCAGTGTTTAGATTAGATTAGCACAGGTTAGATTAAATTAGCTTTGGTTAAATTTTCCAAAGTATTTCCACTTATAATAAGCCACTTTCTAACATGTTTATAACACTTTTAATAAACTAACAGAGCTAAGGATCCTAATGTATACAGTGAATTAGAAGCGTCATTCAACTGCTAGGATCATCATGGCAACATTCAACTGCTAGGATCATCATGGCAACATTCAACTGCTAGGATCATCATTGCAACATTCAACTGCTAGGATCATCATGGCAACATTCAACTGCTAGGATCATCATGGCAACATTCAACTGCTAGGATCATCATGGCAACATTCAACTGCTAGGATCATCATGGCAACATTCTACTGCTAGGATCATCATGGCAACATTCAACTGCTAGGATCATCATGGCAACATTCAACTGCTAGGATCATCATGGCAACATTCAACTGCTAGGATCATCATGGCAACATTCAACTGCTAGGATCATCATGGCAACATTCAGCTGCTAGGATCATCATGGCAACATTCTACTGCTAGGATCATCATGGCAACATTCAACTGCTAGGATCATCATGGCAACATTCAACTGCTAGGATCATCATGGCAACATTCAACTGCTAGGATCATCATGGCAACATTCAACTGCTAGGATCATCATGGCGTCATTCAACTGCTAGGATCATCATGGCAACATTCAACTGCTAGGATCATCATGGCGTCATTCAACTGCTAGGATCATCATGACAACATTCAACTGCTAGGATCATCATAGCGTCATTCAACTGCTAGGATCATCATGGCGTCATTCAACTGCTGGGATCATCATGGCAACATTCAACTGCTGGGATCATCATGGCAACATTCAATTGCTAGGATCATTATGGCAACATTCAACTGCTAGGATCATCATGGCAACATTCAACTGCTAGGATCATCATGGCAACATTCAACTGCTAGGATCATCATGGCAACATTCAACTGCTAGGATCATCATGGCAACATTCAACTGCTAGGATCATCATGGCAACATTCAACTGCTAGGATCATCATGGCAACATTCAACTGCTAGGATCATCATGGCAACATTCAACTGCAAGTATCATCATGGCAACATTCAGCTGCTAGGATCATCATGGCAACATTCAACTGTTAGGATCATCATGGCGTCATTCAACTGCTAGGATCATCATGGCAACATTCAACTGCTAGGATCATCATGGCAACATTCAACTGCTAGGATCATTATGGCAACATTCAACTGATAGGATCATCATGGCAACATTCAACTGCTACGATCATCATGGCAACATTCAACTGCTAGGATCATCATGGCAACATTCTGCCTCACTTCTAAGACAAATTAGCATTGAGCGGAAAATCCCTAAAATATCTACGAAAAATGTGACCTGCCGCAGGTGAGATCTCAGGTGTCCCAGTATGAGATACAAATACAAGTGCTTTAGCGAGACACCTGCACTATACTGGGTCAGAAAGGACAACAGAATAACAATACTCCAGACAAGGTTGACTGCTCTGACCTGGAGCTTCCATTTTAAGAAGGCGCCAGTGAGGTCCTTGGGGAGGGTGCATTGGTATGTGCGGGTGTGGGTGGTATTGTAAGCTGCCCATGTAGTGGTGCCTGAGTCTCCCACCTGCTTAAACACTAGGCCACTTTATTCGGGAGGATAAGAAAACTTTTGTGCTCTCAGTAAACTGCTGTAGCTTAGGCAAAGGAATGCCCGGTTCACCCATCAGTGTAAAATGGGTTAGTGGACTGGTGTGGGTCGCATCCTGGGACAAAAACTGACATAATTTGACCGAAATGCTCAGCATGACAAGGGTTTTTCTATATAGTAGTATGTCACTGATGTCAGCTATGGTCTTTATACCTTGTACATGTACTTGTAGTAAATAAAGATATTTCATTATTATTATTATAAGAAGAGCACTGCAATAGGCCTACTGGTCGATGCTAGGCATGTCAGGTAAAAGGACACAAGTGCAACTAATGTGACATTTTATTGTGGCAACGTTTCGCTCTCCAGAAGCTTTGTCAAGCTGTTACAAACAATACATTAGAACATAAGAAAGAAGGAACACTGCAGCAGGCCTACTGGCCCATGCTAGGCAAGTCCAAATCACCTACCGGCTTAAGCCACTGACCCAACGTAGTCAGGTCCAGGTCACATCCACTTAAGGAAGCAGCACGGTATAAGAACATAAGGACTGTTCCACTCATCAACTACCCTATTTCCAAACTAATACTTTCCTATATCCTTTCTAAATCTAAACTTGTCAAATTTGAATTCGTTATTGCGGGTTCTCTCTTGGAGAGATATCCTCAAGACCTTATTTATATCCCCCTTATTAATACCCATCTTCCACTTATATACCTCGATCATGTCTCCCCTCATTCTACGTCTTACAAGTGAATGTAATTTAAGGGTCTTCAAACTTTCTTCATACGGAAGATTTCTAATGCCATGTATTAATTTAGTCAGATGGTTTAGTCTAGATAGTTTCTTAGAATATCAGCTATAATAGACTAGTAATTTGCCTACAATTGAGATCAGGCTTATTGGGCGGTAATTTCACGGTAACGACTTGTCCCCTGTTTTAAAAATAGGAATTATGTTGACCATCTTCCAAATATCAGACACTACACCTGTTTGAAGAGATATATTAAAAATATTAGTCAATGGTTCACAAAATTTCATTTTACATTCCTTAAGAACCCTTGAAAAAAGTTCATCAGGGCCAGGGGATTTATTTTGCTTCAATCGGTCTACTTGTTTCATAACCATTTCATAAGAACATAAGAACATAATAAAGAAGGAACACTGCAGCAGGCCTACTTGCCCATGCGAGGCAGGTCCAAGTCTCCCACCGGCTTAAGCCCATGCCCCAACCCATCCAGGTCAGGTTACATTCACTTAAGGACGGAGCACGGCATCTGACCTAGTAGCACAAGCTAGTCAGGACCAACTCACACCCACCCGCACCCACTCATATATTTATCTAGCCTATTTTTAAAACTACACAACGTTTTAGCCTCTATAACTGTACTCGGGAGTTTGTTCCACTCATCGACAACTCTATTACCAAACCAATGCTTTCCTATATCCTTCCTGAATCTGAATTTATCCAACTTAAAGCCATTGCTGCGAGTCCTGTCAATACTAGATATTTTTAGCACGCTATTTACATCCCCTTTATTTATTCCTGTTTTCCATTTATACACCTCAATCATATCTCCCCTAATTCTACGCCTTTCTAGAGAGTGCAAGATTTCTGATACATGGGATCAACTTAGTCATCCTCCTTTGTACGTTTTCCAGAGCATTTATATCCATTCTGTAATATGGTGACCAAAACTGTGCAGCATAATCTAGATGAGGCCTAACCAAGGATATATAGAGTTGAAGAACAACCTGAGGACTCCTATTATTTATGCTTCTTGATATGAAGCCAAGGATTCTGTTCGCTTTATTGCGAACACTTATGCACTGCTGTCTTGGTTTTAGATTACTGCTAACCAGAACTCCTAAATCCTTTTCGCAATCAGTAGTATTAAGATCTACATTATTTAGTTTATATGTGGCATGGTTATTGTCCTGTCCAATATTTAGAACTTTGCATTTATCTATATTAAACTGCATCTGCCACTTCTCCGACCACTGCATCAGTCTATTCAAATCTTCCTCGAGTGCTCTAATGTCCTCATTTGAATGAATTGGACGGCCTATTTTGGTGTCATCGGCAAACTTGCTTATGTCGCTATTTATTCCCTCATCTATGTCTGTTGTTGTTGTAGGTTCGCCGGTATGTCCGGCCCGGGTCTTCTCCAAATGGTGACCCGGCCTTGGCCCCCTGGGTAGAGGGTGTCAATCATCTTCTTTCTTCATTCTTCTTTCTTGGGGCCCCCCCGGGTGGGGAGCGACGTTCATCTATGTCGTTTATGTAGATTGTGAACAACAAGGGGCCCAATACCGACCCCTGTGGAACACCGCTTGAGACGCTTCCCCACTCTGATTTCTCTCCATTTATGCAAACTCTCTGCTGCCTATTTGTCAACCATGCCTCTATCCAGGAAAAAAATTTCTCCTCCTATTCCGTGTGCCTTAATTTTCCTCAATAGTCTCTGATGTGGGACTCTATCAAAAGCCTTACTGAAGTCCATATACACAATATCATATTCATTACCATGATCTACCTCCTCAAACACCTTAGTGAAAAAAGTTATTAAATTTGTAAGGCAGGAACGCCCTTTTGTAAAACCGTGCTGAGATTCGTTGATTAATTTATGCTTTTCAAGATGGTTGCGAATTGCCTCGGCAATTATTGATTCCATAAATTTTCCCACTATGGAGGTTAGGCTTATTGGTCTATAGTTCGAAGGTAAGGACCTGTCACCTGCTTTGAAAATAGGTATTAGATTTGCCATTTTCCACTTATCTGACACCATTCGCTAGTGACTGTGATATTACATAAATTATCTTCTTCAGGGCCACTATAAAAATTAATTATTAGGATATTGTTAGTGTTTTCCTGTGTGAAAATCGAGAGAAAATAATTATTAAAAATAGAGCACATATCATTCTCCTTGTCAGTAATATGTCCAGAGTTATTTTTAAGGGGACCTATCTTATCTCTAACTTTTGTTCTATAAACCTGGAAAAAACTTTTTGGGTTAGTTTTAGAATCCCTAGCAACTTTAATTTCATAGTCCCGTTTAGCTTTTCTTATCCCCTTTTAACCTCCCTCTTAATGTGAATATATTGATTTATAAGATGGCCATCACCTCTTTTGATGCGCCTATAAATTCCTTTCTTCTGCCCTAAAAGATATTTGAGCCTATTATTCATCCATTTCTGGTCATTTCTATTCTATATTATTTCTTTATTTGGAATAAATGTTCTTTGGGCAGCATGTATAGTGTTAAGAAAGCTGTCATAGTGATAGCTCTCTTCGTTACCCCAGTCCACAGATGATAAGTATTCTCTAAGCCCATTGTAATTTGCTAAGCGAAAATCTGGGACAGTTTCTGAATTATCCCTACTATCATACATCCATTCAATGTTAAAGGTAATTGATTTGTGGTCGCTTGTGCCGAGTTCCTCTGTAATTTCTAAATTATTAACAAGGGTTTCCTTGTTTGCCAGAACCAAGTCAAGTAGGTTATTTCCCCATTTAGGTTCTGTTACAAACTGCTTCAAAAAATAATCCTGAACTACCTCTAAGAAGTCGTTAGATTCTTGGGCAGTGGTGGTTTAGATAAGGCCTGCCTTGTATGGGCCAGTAGGCCTTCTGCAATGTTCCTCCATTTGTTTTTATGTCCTAAGACGAGGAGTTTGGGGTAATCAGTCCCTCAGCCTGGAGTAGACGTGTTCGGCCACTGACTGGCGCAACATTTCAACATTAAAGTTTCCCAGATGTTGCATAAATGTCTCATTCTTCAACTTGTCATTTCTAAACCACTACATAACTTGGAAGTAAATTAACTTAGGATAACTGAACAAAGTCTAATAGAGAATGTGAGTATACGCACATTCAGCTAGGTTACTAGGTGCACACATGTAGCCTAGGTGACTACACACACAAGATAATCCCCTACTGAGTAGAGCAGACATGAAGCTGCTCCCCCTCAGACAGTCGTGATAATCCTGGTGACGCCGTGCAGCTGTGAGAGAGGCAGGAGGAACAATTGTGACCTGAGATGTGGGCGGTCACCACGGCGGGGTCAGGCGCCACACAGAGGTCAGGTCAAGCTATATTTGATGTATTGGCCGGCTGCTTGTGCCTCCATGACCTTTCCACCTCGATATCTGTGCCACCTGTCCTCTCCAGTTCCGCCTTCCTTTGTCACCTGTCACGTTTACTAATTAGGGAAATACAAAGACACAGCAGTTCAAGAATTTATTATACAACGTTTCGTTAAAAAGTGAGTATTTAGCATCGAGACGTTTCGCTCACCTTTGAGAGAAATTTTGTCTAATAAAAGCTAATTCTTCTATGTCTTTCTACTACGCTGAATGTAGCTCCAATTCCTTAAATCAAAAACTCTTTACTAAAGTCTGTTCGGTAACCTTTGCCTCTGGTAGGGGGGGGGAAGGTGTCTTGATACTGGTGAAAGACTCTTGATCCAAGATATTGGAGCTGACAATCCCTTTCTTGGATCAAACTTGATTTCTTCCCATTCGCTAGACACACTATGACCCCTACAGGACTAGCGCTTCCGCGTGAATAGTGATAATTGTACGATCGATTCTGTAATACTGGAACAAAATCTTAGCTTGTTTAAGTATGATAATTAACATTTTCCCAATCAAATTCTTAAGTAGTTTTAACTTTTAAAAAGCTTAATTTTCTTTTACCAATTCGAGTGTTTCTCATGAAGGTAGGTTGGCCCAAATGAGGAAACAGTTACCATCATTCATTCAGTACCTGTGTTGTAAGGAGAGACCACAGTATTATCTGTTATTATTATTATTATTATTATTATTATTATTATTATTATTATTATTATTATTATTATTATTATTATTATTATTATTATTATTATTATTTTAAAGTGTTAGACCCTTATGGGTCATACAGAGCCTGCAAATTTTTTTTTACCAAGGGATCAAATTTCTCCGATTTGTTTGTTTATACAGCAACGTTATCAGTTGTATCACTGCTGATAATATGACCCATTTATGTGAAGTGTGTGACAGCTGAGACAACACTCGTTAAGTTGCCCCTTCAAGGGGACAACTTAATGAAGCGTATGTCCTATCTTTGTACTTACATTTACCATTCACTTTATTGACTTAGAACAGATTGCCTCTTGTTTCCCAGGTGTTGTAAAGACCCCTGTGGGGAAGCGTAAGGGCAAGTCTCTTGCACCCTCACCCCCTGTTCACCTGTCAGTTTACTGACAGGTGAACAGGGCGGTGGTATACCTCAGATAGGGCTTGAAGTTACCTTATATTTGTGAGATAACCTTAAACCTGCTAATTCAAAAATTAATATATCTTCTCTCCTCCAGCACCAGCATTCTTATGTATGCTTTTCATTAAATTTTATTGCCAAGAGCGCTAAATAATCCCCCAGGTCAAAGCTCTTTTCACATCTGTTCTTTCCACCAGCATGGTGACAGACTTGAATTGGTTCCGTGACGGTGAGGATGGAGGATTGGTAGTGTTGTTTCAAGCAGAGAACGAGACAGTGTCCAGTGTGGTGGTGTCAGCCCTCACACAGCCCATGGCCACCAATGTCTGGCTGGACCGGGACCAACGCACACTGGACTGGGGAGTGCAAGGCCTGGCCCAAGACATCCCTGCTGGCTTCGAATACGAAGTGATCGCGTACCCGGGCGAACAGGGCATCACCAAGAATATCATAGGTGGGAACTGGTTCTAAGGGGAGTTAGTGTAGTACCCACTGGAGAGGAACAAGTTCCACTACTCTGGCTGCAACAAACCCAAGTAACACAAATTAGAGATGTTAGCTAGTCGACTTTTCGGTCGTCGTACGACTTGAAAAAAGGTGCTGGAGCGACCGAAACGACTTCAAGTTAACATCCACGTTAACAACATCGATGCAACACAGTCAGCTTCTAGCGTTAAACTTCCTTTGCCTTTATTTGACTTATACTAATGGAAGATCGATAGAAATTTGAGTCATTAGAGAGTAGGATGTGAATGTAAGACTAATCTTCCCTGGTTTTTTTTAACTTGCATTTTGATAATGCAGAGGTAAACACACCCTGCGTCCACATTTTTTACGTCTGTGTATATATGTAAATTTGATCCATCTGTTACAACCAAATTCAAGATACTTGCAACCCACTGGGAAGATAATCGTCAAAGCTAATGGTTTTATGGGTTTAGTTGGCCAAAATGGTCACCTAGGTTAATGGTACGAGATAACATCATAAAAAAACAATTATGTGAAACCTTTATTGACGAAGTTTCGCTCACGCAGCGAACTTTATCAAATCACAAATAGATAAATTAGATATCGAAGGGAGAGCTTAGAAAGTAGCGAGGAGCTGTGAGGTGACCATGGGAGGTGTGAGCGCCAGGTGAGCAGCTGTGAGGTGAACATGGGAGGTGTGAGCGCCAGGTGAGCAGCTGTGAGGTGAACATGGGAGGTGTGAGCGCCAGGTGAGCAGCTGTGAGGTGAACATGGGAGGTGTGAGCGCCAGGTGAGCAGCTGTGAGGTGAACATGGGAGGTGTGAGCGCCAGGCGAGCAGCTGTGAGGTGAACATGGAAGGTGTGAGCGCCAGGCGAGCAGCTGTGAGGTGAACATGGGAGGTGTGAGCGCCAGGTGAGCAGCTGTGAGGTGAACATGGGAGGTGTGAGCGCAAGGTGAGCAGCTGTGAGGTGAACATGGGAGGTGTGAGCGCCAGGTTACATCGTTTCCCTGAATGGTTGATAATATACTCATCATCTTACTGAAGCCTCCAAGTTCAGTCTGATCGATTTCATTACCTGATGTATGAAGTCATGAAGCTTTGGGGCAAGGTGAAGGTGACGGTGCTGGTGAAGTGCTACTGAGCCATGGAATTGGAGTTACCCAGCCCTCCCTCGGATCAAACACCATTACCGTCTATTCCCCAGGCGTTGTATGACTCCTTGCTCACAAATATAGATCGTGTTAGCCACACAATGTGGAGTAACTATGATGGCAACAATTTCATGGTAGCATGTGTTGCAGCGTGGGGGGAGGTACTTCGCTACTACCACGATACCGTCAAGATGTACGACTCCTCGGCAGACTTCCTCACTTACTACACTGATAACGGCGCTTACCACTACTACAACCCACTTCCCTACATGAACTACCACGACACTCTCATCTCTGTCTACAACTACTCAGTCGACAACAATATTCCGTTCAGGTACAATGTTCAACATTGTGTATCAAACATGTTATGATCCTGCAACATCACTGTTCTTATATTCCCACGTTTATTCTTTTATCTTTGTCCCTACAGGCGTCTACAGTTAGACTCCTGGTGGTACTACAAGGGCGTGGGCAACGGAGTCAAAAACTGGACCGAGATGCCCGAGGTGTTTCCTGAGGGTATTGTCAAGCTGCACCAGACAACAGGCCTACCCATCATCGCCCACAACCGCTACTTCAGCAGCGACACTGACTATGCACACCAGAATGGAGGTGAGGGACCAACACACATGTCTCGTTGCCCTGTATATCATTAACAGCTGAACCGTAGGCGTTATTCGAGTAATGCAAGAGTGCTTAGTGAAGGCTCAATCCTACGACCACTAAACGTGGCCAAATGCCAAAGAGGAAAGGAGGTAGAAATTCTAGGGAGGTAAAAATGTGTCGAAGGTAGAAAAGGGACATTTCTACGACATATAATTTATAGTGACTAATGCACAAGTATTAAAAACAATATGATTAAGATTAGACATAAGAATTTTACAGGTAAAACAGTTATTACTGTTTGAATGTAATTGGAAAACCTATATTTGGTAGAACTAAATTTGACAAACTTACAATTTCCCCGCAGACAGAATTAAGATCAAACATAAAGGTGGTGCCTACATGCTAGTTGTAACGTAGTTAGCCATTAAAAAAAAACATTTATATTTACCGCATGAGTCTGGCCGAAATAGCCTGTGCATGAGAAGAGTTCCTTATACTTTTTTTAAAACCTGCCTTATTTATATATGAAGGCATAGTACACTATTTTACTAACACAAGATAAGGTTGTAAGTTGGGGTGGCTAGTTACTACCGTAATTATGAAAATTCCGGTGTTGAAATAAGAGTATATACAAGGCTTTTCAATATGGTGTAAGAAATAGCCTTTGAATGTACACTTGTAATAATTTTGGTAGAATTACCGGGTAAAGGGGGTCACATGTGCAACTAATGTGACATTTTATTGTGGCAACGTTTCGCTCTCCAGGAAGTTTGTGAAACCGTTACATACAGTACAGTAGGTTTCTTCAGTCGAGTACAGAGGAGGCAGTAGAGATGTAAAGATGTAATCAGTCTATCACCCTTGTAGACGTAGTTTTGAGGTGGTCAGTCCCTCAGCCTGGAGGAGAGTTCTGCTCTACAGTCTGGAACAATGTGAAGCTAAAGCAACAGTATCATTGAAGAATTATATATGTCGTAAGAATGTAATCACTGAGAGGACAGGTCCCTTTCACACCCGTATGTACTCTCTGTGTCCTTGTATCGTTTGTAATGCTTTGACAAAGCTCCTGGAGAGCGAAACGTTGCCACAATAAAATGTCACATTAGTTGACCAACCAACCGGGCTGTGGTTCGTACGTCAGTTTGCGTGCGGCCAGCAGTTTCAGTCTGGTTGATCAGACCCTAATCCACCATGAGGCCTGGTCTCAGACCGGGCCGCGGGGGCGTTGACCCCCAAAACCCTCTCCAGGTATACTCCAGGTGTCCTTTCATCTAACAAACACACACCTGTAGCATTAGTTGGCGTAATATTCAGGATTTAAAGTATGTAGTTGATATTTTGGGCATTAATTTTATTTAGGCTATTGCAACATAGATTTTATTTTCATATATATTCAAAACTAAAGATTATGCTTATGTTTAATATATTTAATAAGCTTAATTTTTGTTTCAATGGTTATTTGGGATTTTATGTCAGATTTGTTGGGACATTTTCTTCATCATTCTGTGTTCACTATCTCCATGTTCTTCACCATTCTGTGATCTCACTATCTCCATGCTCTTCACCATTCTGTGATCTTCACTATCTCCATGCTCTTCACCATTCTGTGATCTTCACTATCTCCATGCTCTTCACCATTCTGTGTTCTCCACTATCTCCATGCTCTTCACCATTCTGTGTTCTCCACTATCTCCATGCTCTTCACCATTCTGTGTTCTCCACTATCTCCATGCTCTTCACCATTCTGTGATCTTCACTATCTCCATGCTCTTCACCATTCTGTGATCTTCACTATCTCCATGTTCTTCACCATTCTGTGTTCACTATCTCCATGTTCTTCACCATTCTGTGATCTTCACTTATCTCCATGCTCTTCACCATTCTGTGTTCGCCACAATCTCCATGCTCTTCAAAATTCTCGTTGACCTTCGTCAGTCTTCTGCTACTCCTTCAGGTCAGTACCCCTTCACGGTAGACGATTCTACGGGAATGTCGCTGCCGTTAGACAAGAACTTTTGGGATCACTTGCTGGACCAGGCAGTCACATGGGGCTTGGCCACCTATGAGCAAGACTGGCTCGACAGACAGTACATGTATACCAGGTCAGTGAATGTATACCAGGTCAGTGAACGTATACCAGGTCAGTGAATGTATACCAGGTCAGTGAACGTATACCAGGTCAGTGAATGTATACCAGGTCAGTGAACATATATAAGATCAGTGAATGTATATCAGGTCAGTGAACGTATACCAGGTCAGTGAACATATACCAGGTCAGTGAACGTATACCAGGTCAGTGAGCGTATACCAGGTCAGTGAACGTATACCAGGTCAGTGAATGTATACCAGGTCAGTGAATGTATACCAGGTCAGTGAACGTATACCAGGTCAGTGAACATATATCAGATCAGTGAATGTATATCAGGTCAGTGAACGTATACCAGGTCAGTGAACGTACCTTATTGTTTATGCCCCAGTGTTCCTAGTTGCATATTTCATTTACCTGTGTGCCATTCAGTGTGTCCCATTAATTTTTGTGCCAGTATCTCACATGTTTTAGTTCAACAGACAATTTATGTTTTGTGTCAATCTGTGCCTCATTTTTTTTTTAAATTTTTTTTGCAGAACCTGTTTATTGAATATATATTTTGTCTGAAGCAGCAAGAACTATCTCTATATATATTTTTACATGCAAGATCTTATTGCATAAATTATCACATTCACTGACTGAATCTTGTTGTGTTGTGTATTCTCCTGCAAAACTGTAAGTTTTTTTAACCTTTATTTCAGTTCGTGTATTATTGTCTTTGTGTTGACCTTATCAATAATTCCTTGAACAAATTAACTCTTAACCCTTATATGTAAAGTAAAGTAATATTCATTATAATCATTTTCATTAGTTTTCTTAAGTGAACTAAGAGTTAAAGTGTTCATTCTCCTTGTGCCCAGTGTAACATTGATTTTTAATTGATACAGTAAATTGTTTATACAATACCATAAATTGATTACACTTTAAAATTATTCTCCAGTAGTGATTACTTGTTCTTGTTATTTTGCATACAGTTTTGTGTATTTATTCCATTTTACTCAGTGTTATCCTGAAAAGTACTAATAATTCAATGCAAGTTGTCAGCATCATAGTTAATTCTTCAGCCAGCAATGCATATTAAATTCTAGTGTCATTCTAGTAATTTTCCAGTTGAATGCAATTTATTGATTGTAATTCCACTTTGCATTGATTTATTATTTCTCATCTAGTAATCTTGTTTTAAATTCCAGTAGAGAGAGATCACTTTGCAGTTAATCCATACAGTATTCATATTGCCTTTTATTGCAATTTGTAAAGTAATTCCTTAAATTTTTACAGTCAAAATTCAGTGAGTGAGTTGTCATTTCTTATACAGTGTACATTAGTTGTTTTAACCCCTTTTCTGCATCTAATTCAATGAATTTGTTTAATTTCCATTTTAACTAATTGTGTAGTACTGTGAATATTTTTACCGTTCTCATTTTTACCTGAATTAGTCTTTGTGCAATTTTCATTGCAAGTATGTCTCACTTACCTTACAGTAGTGTAGCTAATGACGGCATTCAGTCCCCTAATGTTCCAAATGCCCTTGCTGAAATTCATGATAGTCCCTTAACGACTGCTAGACCTACCCAGTTACAGTGTCAATATAGTTTCCTTCGTGATCCTGATAGTTCCTTACCGACTGAAAGACAGTATCTAGCTTTTGAGCAATGTGTTTGTTCTCACAGCTTGTATCAGAGAGTTATAACAGTTCTGCGGAATGTGAAGTTCAAATTCAGTCCTAATATCTTTGTGCATTATATATTAACGTAGCCGAGCGGTCAAGAAACTAGTAAAACTGTCACTCCTGTCTGGAATCTAGTCATAATTGCACACAGGATAGTGTACTATCCCTGTGATGGCTCTTGTTCAAGTGGTAGTTCCTCCAGGGACGCTTTGTTGAGTAAAGACTGTTTGAAATGAGTTATGCCATCTCTTGTTGTCACTTGCCGCCTGCAGAAAGACGTTTCTGTGGCTAGTGTTTACTAGAGTGTCTGTTGTGTTGTGTTCCAGATAGTGATATTATCCCAGTTGACAGTAAGTCCTTTGCAGAGTAAAGTGTCGTGTGTCGGAGTAATTATTACCTGCAGTAAGAGATAGTGAGAGCCATTCTCCTTTGCTCATACTTTGTGTTATTGAGCTATCTATTTCACCCGGGGAGAGTCCTTCCACTCCACCGTGCCTGTTCGTTCCTTCAGTAGGAAAGTGTTCCCAGTTCTTAGTGAATATAGAAAACTCAGTTTAAGAGATTATTTGCATTTGCTAGCCGAGTCCTTACTAAGGCTGAACGCAATTATACAGTTACGCAAATCCAATGTAGTTGCAGATGCTTTATAGCGTCATGTTAGCGTAGTAACTGCTGATCCTCCGTTTAGTGCTGAGGATGTAAAGACTGCTCAAAGACAAGACCCCTTGTGGTCTGGTGTGGTTCGATTCCTGCTCCAGGAAGATCTTATTCTTACTGTGAAGCCACCAGCACCTATCAGTGACTTTGTTATGAACCAAGAATTACTGTATCGCGTAACCGAGCTGGGAACGCTTAGTAGACGGGCATACCAGTTAGTAATTCCTCAGTCACTAGTAAAAGTAGCTTTACAGCTAATTCGCGATGCACCAGGTGTTGCACACCCTGGTATGGACCGTTCCATTAAACAAGCAAGATTGAAGTACTTTTGGCCTCGTATGTCTACCGATATTACTGAGTATGTTAAGAAATGTAGTGTCTGTTTGAAACATAAAGGTAATGTCACGGGTCCTTTTCCAATCCAGATCTTTCCTACTACTAGTGAGCCATGGGAAAGAGTTGCACTAGATCTGTTGACCAACTTCCAATGTTCCCTCAGTGGAAACAAACATCTGTGTGTGATGGTCGATCATTTCACCAGATATTGTGAGTTAGTTCCTATCCCAGATAAGACTGCCGAAACAGTAGCAAAAGCATTCAAGGAACGTATAATCTGCAGACATACCACTCCTAAGTCCCTCATAACAGATAATGGAGGTGAATTTTGTAATGAGATCCTAGAAAACTTGTGTAAACTATACAAGATTACAAAATCAACCATTGTTCCGCACCATCCTGCCAGTAATGGGTTAGCAGAAAGAACTGATAAGAAAGTCCTTGACGTCTTGAGAGCTACCATCAATCCCAATAGTGTAACCTGGGATGAAGTCATTCCTGATGTTCAATGTGCCATAAATTCTGCCTTTAACGCTTCAATAGGTGATACCCCTCATTATGAACTGTACGGTGTCGATAAGCGTTTGCCTTATGAGTTGTTATATTCTAATCCAAAACCGTCGTATAACCCTGATGATTTCGTAGCAGTTCGCACCAGTCAAGCTCAAAGTGTTTTCAGAAGAATTCGTGAAACACTTCATAAGTCAACAGCAGAATTTACTAGAGTAACTAATACTAAAGCCAAACCGACTAAAGTTCAAGTAGGGTCCAGAGTCATGTTGTTTAACTTTAACAAAACTTCAGCAATGACAATACTCGATCAAAAGTTCGTTGGTCCTTATAGAGTAGTCAAATATATTAATGGCAACAAGTATAAAGTTAGAGAAATTAGCACGGGTCAGTTTAAAGAATCGCATTTAGATCATATGAAGTTAGTATGCGATGATGATGGCGAAGTCCCTGTCACCCCTAATAATCAGACAAGTGAGACAGAATCTGATAATTCTCCTGTTGCTGTACCCTCTACCTCTAATGGTCAGTCAGATCAACCTGAATGTCGTTATTCCTCATACACGACAAGTGTTGAGAAGTCCTCAAGTATCATTTGTAGATACCAGTGTAGATCCTCCTCAATCAGAAGTTGAGTTACCTATTGTAACAGAGTTTGATCCACCCAGAGATGATAATTATACAGCCTATATCAATCTCACCCTAGCAGAGTTGGGGTTAAATGTAAATAACCTGTATAGATAAATATGTAGTAAGCGTTTAACTGTGTGTTATAATATCTACTTAGTATTACTCAATTTTTTTTTTGTGTGTTCACGTTCTCTCCGAGTTCTGAGAATTAACAGTATAGATTTGTGTGCACCATATCTACCTTGTCTGTTAATCACTACCTTCTTGTAAATATACTTCCTCAGAATTCGTAGATCACATGAAGACAGTTCGATCGAACAAATTTTTTTTATCTCTTTTATCATGATTTTTCTGGAATGAGCTCATTTAATTAATTCCTATGTATCAAGATGCATCATATAGTAATGTAGATTGTTCTATCACGATAATATCCATGTGAAGTATAATGTTCAACTGTTGTGTACTTTGACATTGTATAGAATCAGCTGAGAGTTGTTGCCTGTTGCCCTTAGTTTGTATAGTTGTATGTCGAGACGCCATACGTAGCATGCCCGAGCTGTGCGGTTAGTATTTCTAACGGCTGCACCATGGCTGATCACGTGATTTCCAACCTCTGCCCATGTGATCTGCCATTAGCCAATGATAGGCCTGCCTTTTGAATGCCTCAGCGCCGGACGGCCTAGTAGTCAGTTACCATCCAGACTCAGTGCAGGACAGACGGACACAGGCATAGGCTCTCAGCTCCCATATATCCAACGCCTCATTAAACGCTACCAAAACCCAAGCTCATCGTCTGTTAATATTACCAAATCTATGAAAAGAACCCCACAACACACGTATACCAGGTCAGTGAATGTATACCAGGTCAGTGAACGTATACCAGGTCAGTGAACGTATACCTGGTCAGTGAATGTATACCATGTCAGTGGACGTATACCAGGTCAGTGAACGTATACTAGGTCAGTGAATGTATACCAGGTCAGTGAACATATATCAGATCAGTGAATGTATACCAGGTCAGTGAACATATATCAGATCAGTGAATGTATATCAGGTCAGTGAATG
>WNWK01028669.1:0-25156 GCA_009830355.1 Cherax destructor | reverse complement strand
TTGTACAGCATTTGGGCATTGCTGCTGTTACTGACCTGAGTTAGTTACTAAAGCACCTGGTGTTTCCGCAAAGCACCTGGTGTTGCTGCTGTTTACTTTGCACCGGTGAAGCTACTGGTTTTATAGACCGGGGTTTACTGCGTTACACAGCACCTGGTGTTGTGCTGTTACTCGGTTGTTTTCCCGTTTACAGCACCTGGTGAAGCTGTTGCTGTTACTAAACCGGTGTTGTTGCTGTTACTACAACAGCAGTATTGTGCTGTGTTTCAAGCCCCGGGGAAGCTGCTGCTGTTCCATACCACCTGGTGAGCCCCGAAAAAAGAACCGGGTGTTCCTGCTGTTACTACACCCTTGTGTTGTGTTCCCAGCCCCTGGTGTTGGTTACTAAACCTGGGGTTACGCGTTAGACAGCACTGATATTGTGCAAGCCCCGGGGGCTGCGGTTCAACAGCACCTGGTGTTTTTGGTGTTCTACACCACCTGGTGTTGCTGTTACGAGCCCCTGGTGTTGCTGTTACAAGAGCACCTTTTTTTTATATAATAATAAAATAATTTTTTATTTCATGTTTACAAGTGTACAATGTTATTGGTAGTTACAATTATAAAACTGTAATGCAAGGAGAGCCACGGGCATGCCATGGCATTATTATGCCCCGTGGCCTGATCGTAAAGCTCGCTTCACATGGCGAGGGTCTGCGTTCGATTCCCAGCGCGGGTAGAAACATTAGGCGTTTTTTTAACCGGTTGTTATGTTCACCCATCAGTAAAATGGGTACCGGGTTTATGATGGTGGGGTCGCATCCGGGGACAAGGACCTAATTTCCCGAAAGCCTGCATCAAACTTTTTATAGTAGGTCATTGATGTCAGCAGGATTATATTTTACATGCTTGTAGTAAATAAAAATTTTTATTATTATTATTATACCCATCCTGTGGGCGGTAGTCAAAAAAACGAGGTAATAGGGGCCAGGGGCTGACCCAAAATTTGATAGCTGAGCAAGCAAAGGTAATAATCAGATGGTAAATAACAAGTTACAAAGGTATTTTCAAAAAGAGGTTTTATAGGGCCGAAATTTCCAAAGTTTTGATAGCTGAAAATACAATAATTTAAATTTACTAGTTACAAGGTAATGAATCATGTAAGAAATTTATTTAGTCTGCATGGTTGCACTATGAACAAATTAAAAGAATGAGCAACATTAGTCTACACCCAGCCACAACTGTAATGAGTTATTGGTGCAAATTTTAATTTTTGGGGTCACACAAAATATACAAAACACATACAATATACACACACAAAACACACATACATGTATATACATACAAAATACACATACACACATATACAAACACACACACACACACACACATCCAATGCTTTATTTACAGGAGAAAGTCGGGGTATTTTTCCAGAATCAATATACCACTGTGGATAAAATATTTTAAATATCTTGAACATTTCTGAGGAGTAGTCTCTGAATTCTTTAAATTTTTTATCGCACTAACAAATGAGCGGGGGTGTAAATAACCAACTGGCAAAGTTTCCCTTTTGTTTTCCCACCGGTGGGGGATTTAACCTGCCAAAGATACTTGTAACCCAGCCAGAGGCGGGCGGTAGTGACATCCAAGAGTCGTTATTTTGTTGATGCCCCAAGACATGGGCCCCTCCTGCATATAAAATGATAGATCGATTGGGTCAAACTCCCTGAGTCTTAAGTCAAAAAAATTTCTTGAAGTTTTTTTCGTATTTTGTTCTCAAACTGCTAACTAGCCAAGTTTTAACCCCCCCTTTTTGAAAGCATAAAACTTAGCCAATTTATCACTATCATGCATCTGAAGACCAAGGGGAGATGGAACCCACAGCAGGGCATTTGATCTCACCAGAATCTCCAACCTGTGCCTGAGAGTTGAGCGCATTTATGGAGACAGAAATCAGTTACAATTAGAGATTAACCCTGATACATGGACGCATTTGAGTGCAAGGAGATGGCAAACAGTTCTGTCTGAAGGGTAGAGGCCCAGTTATTGATGCCCCTTTTTTTTAAGAGAGCCATCCCCATGACAACAGCAGCACTACCCGCACCGGGGATTGGTGAACAGAACCATCAACGTAAATAATTGTGAGAGAATGTGCTGTTTGGCTAAATTATCAAGTTTTGGGGGATCGTTTGGCTTGAAGGCGAAGCTTTGGTTTGATTTTAAAAATTAGTTTGGGGGAAATGAGGGGTGGATTTGAATGGGGTAATATTCCCTGGAGGGGGGAAGTGCTGTTGCCTTCTTTCCCAGATCATGTATCTGATTAAGGGAGGTCTTCCCGCCTGGTGTTGTTGCTTTTCAACAGCACCTGGTGTTGATGTGTTACAACAGCACCTGGTGTTGTTGCTGTTAAAAAGACCCCGGGGTTTTTGCTGTTACAACATCACCTGGTTGCTATTACAACAGCACCTAGTGTTGCATTTATACAGCACCTGGTGGTTGTTACTTTAACCTTTGGGTTTTTCACAGCACCGGGGTTTTACTACAGCACCTGGTTTATACAGCACCGGTGTTCGTTACTACACCTGGGTTTCAGCACCTGGTGGTTTCGTTACAACACCGGTGGCCAGCACTTGGTGTTGTTGTTTTTACAACAGCACCCCGGGGTGGAAACAGCACCGGGGCTTTTTAAAAAGGACCTGGGTTTTGCTTTTCAACAGCACCTGGTTTTTGGTACTACACCACCTGGTGTTGCTGTTATAACAGCACCTTGTGTTGCTTCTGTTACAACAGCTCCTGGTGTTTTAGTTTGATATCTTTATTATGCACCCCATACCCATCCTGTGGGTGGTAGTCAAAAGATTACAGAGGTATATAATGGGTCCAGGGACTGACCCCAAAGTTTTGATAGCTGAGCAAGTTACAAAGGTAATGAACTAACAAGCTACAAAGGTAATGAACTCAAAAGTTACAAAGGTAATGAAACTTAGTGAAATTTACTTACTTACGTTTATACATGGTTACAATCATGAACAAATTATAAAGTAATGAACAATTCACTAGTCTACACCCAGTCACAACTGTAATGAGTTCTTGGTGCAAATTTTATTGTTGGGTCACACACACACACACATATACATACACACTTACATATACACATACACACAGGCTGAGAAAGGAAGGTGGGGAGTTCACAATAAACGACCAAGAGGTATGTGAGGAGCTCAACATGAGATTTAAAGAAGTATTTACACAGGAGACAGGTAGGACTCCAGGAATTCAGAATAGGGAGGTATACCAACAAGTGCTGGATGAAATACACACAACCGAGGAGGAGGTGAAGAAGCTGCTATGTGAACTCGATACCTCAAAAGCGGTGGGACCGGACAACATTTCTCCATGGGTCCTTAGAGAGGGAGCAGAGATGTTGTGTGTGCCACTAACACAAATCTTCAACACATCCATTGAAACTGGGCAACTACCTGAGGCGTGGAAGATGGCAAATGTAGTCCCAATTTTTAAGAAAGGAGACAGACACGAGGCATTAAACTACAGACCTGTGTCACTGACGTGTATAGTATGCAAAGTCATGGAGAAGATCATCAGGAGAGTGGTGGAGCACCTAGAAAGACACAAGCTTATAAACGACAACCAGCACGGTTTCAGGGAAGGAAAATCCTGTGTCACAAACCTACTGGAGTTTTATGACAAGGTAACAGAAGTAAGACATGAGAGAGAGGGTGGATACACTGCATTTTTTGGACTGCAAGAAGGCGTTCGACACAGTTCCTCACAAGAGGTTAATGCAAAAGCTAGAGGATCAGGCACACGTAACAGGAAAAGCACTGCAATGGATCAGAGAATATCTGACAGGAGGCAACAACGAGTCATGGTACGTGACGAGATGTCAGAGTGGGCACCTGTGACGAGTGGAGTTCCACAAGGGTCAGTCCTAGGACCTGTACTGTTTTTGGTATATGTGAATGACATAACGGAAGGGATAGACTCAGAAGTGTCCCTGTTTGCAGATGATGTGAAGTTAATGAGAAGAATCAAATCAGTCGAGGATCAGGCAGGACTACAAAGAGACCTGGACAGGCTGCAAGCCTGGTCCAGTAACTGGCTCCTTGAATTTAACCTTGCCAAATGTAAAGTCATGAAGATCGGGGAAGGGCAAAGAAGACCGCAGACAGAGTATAGTCTAGGTGGCCAAAGACTGCAAACCTCACTCGAAGAAAAAGATCTTGGGGTGAGTATAATACCGAGCACATCTCCTGAGGCACACATCAATCAGATAACTGCTGCAGCATACGGGCGGCTGGCAAACCTAAGAATAGCGTTCCAATACCTCACTAAGGAATCATTCAAGACTCTGTATACCATATACGTCAGGCCCATACTGGAGTATGCAGCACCAGTTTGGAACCCACACCTGGTCAAACACGTCAAGAAATTAGAGAAAGTGCAAAGGTTTGCAACAAGACTAGTCCCAGAGCTAAGGGGATTGTCATACGAAGAAAGGTTAAGGGAAATCGGCCTGACGACACTAGAGGACAGGAGGGTTAGGGGAGACATGATAACGACATATAAAATACTGCGAGGAATAGATAAGGTGTACAGAGACAAGATGTTCCAGAGAGGGGACACATAAACAAGGGGTCACAATTGGAAGTTGAAGACTCCTATGAGTCAAAGGGATGTTAGGAAGTATTTCTTCAGTCATAGAGTTGTCAGGAAGTGGAATAGCTTAGAAAGCGACATAGTGGAGGCAGGAACCATACATACTTACTTAGCTAATTATTCCCAACACTTATATTATAATGACCACGTAAACTAACTGCAATGCAATTAATTGTTTTAAATTGTTATCTCACTCAATTAGTTGCATTGCTGCAATAAATTGCTACAATTAATTGATATGTTCAACTTATATTCAAACTTTAAAACTTAGATAAGCAACTTTACTTATTTTATAAATTATCAACCATAACTTTTTATTATTTTATTATTACTATTGCTTTAATTTGTTTAATCTGATTTAATTAATTTTATAATGAAGACAAAAGTACAAAACTATGTTCAAATTTCATAGCTTAAATACTCACCTTTACTCATTGTATACTATCTACAATAATTCTTACAATCTAGTTTTAAGTTAATTTTAAGTCTGCCCAAAATGCCCTGCATACTAGGGGCTTTTGGCATGTACACCTCATGTAATCTCAATAACCAAATGTAATTCTTTGTATCATGTCCAAATAAAAATTATTATTATTATTATTATTATTATTATTATTATTATTATAGATTTAAGACTAGGTTTGATAAAGCTCATGGAGCAGGGAGAGAGAGGACCTAGTAGCAATCAGTGAAGAGGCGGGGCCAGGAGCTATGAATCGACCCCTGCAACCACAAATAGGTGAGTACAAATAGGTGAGTACACACACACCAGTCTGGAACCCACACCTGGTCAAGATTAGATTAGATTTTGCCACCGAAGTGGCAAGTTTATTGTGCACCCCATATCCATCCTGTGGACGGTAGCGCAAGAGCATATGGATACACAAAAGGCCTAGGCACTAGGCCCCAAAGGGGTTAACAATTGTACATTTGGGTTCATATCTACATTTCAATTATCTGTTACAAGCAGGTATCTTATTTCATGAATAAGATATCTTGACATGTCACATAGGTTATTATATTGTCTATCTCTATATTCCTCAATAAGTGCACAATTAAGCACATAGTGTTCACGACAGTGACCATATGCCTGATCACATAATTTGCATTTAGTTTGATCATCATCTGTCTCCCAAACTGTCAGAAGTACCTGTAGCCAAGCCTAAGCCTGGCCACTACAACATCAGTCAGTCTGCTCACATTGCAAGTTGCTCCACAAACATGCCCATCTGTGCTCGCATTATCATGAGCACAGATAGGCACGTTCATGGAAATTAATTTGGATTTATATCTACAGTTCACTTATCTGTTACAAGCAAATTTAGGAAATTTGCTTAGAATAAGTGGTATCCTACCTTCACTAATAAGATATCTTGACATGTCACATAGGTTATTATACTGTCTATCTCTATATTCCTCAATAAGTGGACAATTCAGCACATAGTGTTCAAGACAGTGACCATATGCCTGATCACATAATTTGCATTTAGTTTGATCATCATCTGTGTATCTCCCAAACTGCCAGAAGTACTTGTAGCCAAGCCGAAGCCTGGCCACTACAACATCAGTCAGTCTGTTCACATTGCAAGTTGCTCCATAAACATACTTATCTACATTCATGTTATCATAGTGGGTTATAGATCTAATCAGGCTTCTAACTGCATTCCTATAGCTATCATTTTCATTATTTATTTCTCTCCTAATATTATTCCTAATGCTAGACACAGATATACCAAAGTTATATTCTACATTCTCCTTATGGGTGCTCTTCTTGGCTAACATATCAACTTTATCATGAAGGAGTAATCCAATGTGTGACGGAATCCATAGCAAATGTACTTTAATTCCTTTGTCCCGGATTTTTGAGTATCTATACCTGGCTTCTCCAATGAGCATGCTGTTAGAGTCATTATAGGAGTCAAGAGCCTTCAATGATGACATAGAATCAGTAATAATGATAGAGTCAAGCTCAGTGTCATAAGTTAGCTTTAGTGCCATAAGGATTCCAAACAATTCAGTTTGCAGTGTAGACGCCCAGTTGTTAATTCTTATGCCTAGTTCAAAAAATTATTATTGTTCTTAACTAGGAGGTGGCAACCAGAGCAGATGCAGCCCTGCCAGAAGACTCCTGTTTAGATCCATCAGTGTATATAACTTGAGATAACTTATTACTACCAGCTAGGCGATAAATTTCTTCTTGAGCAGTTGCTTTAACAAGTGATTTAAGGAAGGGATTACTAGCAATGAGCTTCTTGGGAGGGACTTGCAGGTATGTGATATTAAATGAACACATCTTCCATGAAGGGGTGAAATGCTCTTGTTGCCTACAGTGATACAATTCATGCAGGTTGTAAAACTTAATGTAATTGCATGTTTTCACAATCCATTTAGATCTGTGAGTATTTACTTCTAGACATTTAGTAAGATTCATTGTGACAGTGTCTGGTTCATTTCTTAACAATCTAATACCAAGTACAGTGTTAATCTCAATAATCCTATCACTGATACTAGTAATACCAAGCTCCTTCCTCATATTAAGAACCTTTGTAGATTTGGGACAGCCAAGAATAATTCTGAGAGCTTCATTTTGCAGTAACTCCAAGGGTCGGAGAGAACTTTCTCGAGCTAATATCAACATGGGAGCAGCATAATCAATTAAGGACCTAATATAGGTTATGTACATCATTCTCGCGATTCTCACATTAGCACCATAGTTGGGGTTGTATCCAGCAACAGCTTTAAGAGCATTTAGTCTATCTTTGCATTTTTTATTTAGTTGTGGTATAGTAGATTTGGTAAAGGGTACATCTACACCAAGATATCTGTAAGTTTTAACGTAGCTAATGTTTTCACCCTGCAAATAGATGGGTGGGGGATGTCGTTTGCTTGTTAATATCTTTGTTTTAGAGGAAGATATTATGAGGCCTAGTCGATTACAAATTGCTTGAACTTCATTAAGAACGGAACTCATCTTTTATGCCCTGTTGTATGGATCATGATGTCATCAGCATAGCTTATAGCTATATGTTTAGGTGAGGCAGGAAGAGCATTTAGGAGGGCATTAATCAGAATATTAAATAGCATGGGACTGAGAACTCCTCCCTGTGGTGTACCTAGGGACATTTCTTTAGACTCGCTTCTAAAGCCTTGGTAGAGGACAGAGGATACTCTGTTTGACAGGTATCCTATTATCCAGCAGAGTAGGCTACCACCAATATTCATTTTGGCTAGTTTATGTAGTATAACAGTTCTGTTCGCGATATCAAATGCAGATTTTAGATCAAGAAATGTGGTAAAACTAGTAGAGGTGTGTGAGGTGAGAAAGGTGGAGATACAATTCTGCACACTCTTACCTTTCATGAACCCATAGAGGGAGGGAGAGTTGGTGTCTGATTCTATAGTACAGTCTGTTAAGTATCATTCTTTCAAAATTTTTACAAAGACAGCTAGTTAAGGAGATCGGTCTAAATGTATCAGGCTGTTGGGGCTTAGGGATAGGCACAATGAGACTATTGGTCCAGGAAGTAGGAAGAACTCCCTCAATGTAACTGGTATTATACAGTGCCAACAAAGGATTATTAGGCACGTGCCTTAAAGTTCTGAGAATATCATAGGTTATACCATCCTCTCCAGGAGCAGTTGATCGACCTTTGGTTAATGCGTTATCTAATTCATACTCTGTGAAGAGGCAATCACTCTCATCAATATTTTGGCTCATAAAATTAATCAGTTCAAACATTTCTTCAGAAGCACTCTCTAAGTTTTCTCTAATATGAGATGGCAGGTTTTCATGCCTGGAGATTTTGGACCAGTCATTTCAAGCACGTAAAGAAACTAGAGAAAATGCAAAGGTTTGCGACAAGGTTAGTTCCAAAACTCAGGGGTCTGTCTTATGAAGAAAGGTTGAGGGAAATAGGACTAACAACACTGGAGGAAAGAAGGGTCAGAGGAGACATGATAACGACATACAAAATACTGCGGGGAATTGACAAGGTAGACAGTGACAGGATGTTCCAGAGAGGGAACACAGAAACAAGGGGACACAACTGGAAGCTGAAGACTCAGATGAGTCAAAGGAATGTTAGGAAGCATTTCTTCAGCCACAGAGTAGTCAGGAAGTGGAATAGTCTAGAGAAAGATATAGTGGAGGAAGGAACCATACATAGTTTTAAGACAAGGGATGATAAAGCTCATGAAGCAGGGAGAGCAGAGACCCAGTAGCGGACAGCGAAGAGGCGGGGCCAGGAGCTGAGTCTCGACCCCTGCAACCACAATTAGGTGAGTACAATTAGGTGAGTACACACATATATACATACACACACACGCACACACAACAGGCCCAGCCTTCAATCGACATGTGCACAGGACAAAATGGCAATCAACACGCACACACACCTGGAGTCTACCTGGAGAGAATTCCAGGGGTCAACGCCCCCGCGGCCCGGTCTGTGACCAGGCCTCCTGTTGGACCAGAGCCTGATCAACCAGGCTGTTACTGCTGGCCGCACGCAGTCCAACGTACGAACCACAGCCCGGCTGATCAGGTACCGACTTGAGGTGCCTGTCCAGTGCCTGCTTGAAGACAGCCAGGGGCTTGTTGGTAATCCCCCTGATGTATGCTGGGAGGCAGTTGAACAATCTTGGGCCCCTCACACTTATTGTGTTGTCCCTCAACGTGCTAGTGGCACCCCTGCTCTTCATTGGGGGGATGTTACATCGCCTGCCGAGTCTTTTGCTTTCGTAGGGAGTGATTTTTGTGTGCAAGTTTGGTACTAAGCCCTCGAGAACTTTCTATGTGTATATAATAATGTATCTCTCCCGCCTGCGTTCTAGAGAGTACAGGTTTAGGAACTTCAAGCGTTCCCAGTAGTTGAGGTGGTTTATCGCACTTATGCGTGCGGTGAAGGTTCTCTGCACATTTTCAAGGTCAGCAATTTCACCCGCCTTGAAAGGTGCAGTTAGTGTGCAGCAATATTCCAGCCTAGATAGAACAAGCGATCTGTAAAGTGTCAACATGGGCTTGGCATCCCTGGTTTTGAAGGTTCTCATTATCCATCCTGTCATTTTTCGAGCAGATGCAATTGCTACATTGTTATGGTCCTTGAAGGTGAGATCCTCTGACATGATCACTCCCAGGTCTTTGACATTAGTTTTTCGCTCTATTGTGTGGTTGGAATTAGTTTTGTACTCCGATGAGATTTTAATTTCTCAACATTCCGCGTCCAGCTCTGGTGGTGAGCGGACGTGCTGGCTCTACCCTAGCGGTGGCATACTGAGACTTGTTTTTCAAACAAGATGACTGACAACTATCGGACCGAGTCAATACTGTATGTATTGAACTACTGAAGGGAACAATTCTACCGGCGAATGCTGACGTTTTATTGACAGCTATTCTACGTGACATCTACGGCGTATCTTATGAGGACCTTTATGGAGTGGCCATGAATGGGATACGACGAGTCTTTGTGAAATTTGCAAGCACTGAGGTGTATCGACGTGTGGTGGATGTCTACCAGGACAAGAAGATGGTGGTCAACATGGGAGTAGAGGTTTGTCTACATGACGTCTCGACAGTATACAAGTGGGTAAAACTTCATAACATACCATTTGAGGCGTGCTCTCAGGATATACGTGACGTAATGAAGGAATATGGTGTCATTCATGCTATAAATATAGGAAGATGGGCGCAGGGCCCATACGCTGGTTTGTTGGAAGGGTCATACTCAGTAAAAATGAGTTTGAGGAAACCCATACCGTCTTATGTGCTAATGGAATGTTTTCGCACACAGATTTATGTTCATTACCAGGGCAAGTGAAAACTTGCAGGTTGTGTGGACAATCTGGACATTATGCAGCGTTGTGAGAGACGTAAGGAAGTGGTGAGGAACAATGAAGAGACAGCGAAGAGAACGGTGGATAATGAGCATGGGATGGAAGGAGCTGTTGAGGAACCTGCAAGTGTGCAGAATGTTGGTTTGGAAGTCACCCAATGGAGTGAGGAGGTGGACAAAGCGGAAGAGAGGGTGGACAGTGAGTTGACGGGTGGTGAAGACGTGGCTAATGACATGGAACATGAGAGTGTACATGAGAGTGGGGTAAGTGAGGGTATTGATGAAGCAATACTGAGAGACTTGGGTGAGTTTATTGGTGGTGAGGATTTAGATTTGATGCAGAGCGACATTGGAGACAGGCTGATAGACAGGGTGCACCTGCCTATTGACGAGACAGCGAGTGGGGGAGAAGAGGCAACGGAGGTGAGGGTTGAAGTGGAGATAAATCAACAGTGTGAGGAAGAGGGAGTAGAGATGGATAAGAGTGAATCTCGGAAGAGATCAGGGGAAGAGGCAGAAAATGACATCATAACACCGGGACAGCGACCGGGGAAAAAGGCTTGGACAGAAGTGGTAAAGGGGGGGGGGTGAGGGAGAGGAGTAGTACTGGAGTGTCAGCAACAGCAGTTGGAAAGAAAAAGGGTGGTTTACAGGCTGTAAGGAATGGTAAAGGTGAAGGTACACTGCCGCAAAGGAAGGGGAAACCTATGTCTCTACTTTCAAGTGTATTAGCATGAATATGAATGGCCTTTGTCAGGAGGTTAAAAGGAAATGGGTAGAGGTTACGCTAAGTAGGCTTCATGTAGACGTTGTGTTTTTCCAGGAACACAATTTTAGGAGTGGGGAGGAGTTGGCTATAAAGGGTTATAGGTTATTTGTGGGTAGGACGGATTTATTAAAAGGGGGAGTGGGTGTGGGTGTGAGGGAGGGATGTCCTTTTACTTTAGGTTCATGGGAGGTGGGGGGAGGGTAGGGTTGTTAGGTGGATGGTAAGTGGGGTGTAGTGCAAGTTTGTTTCCTGGGGTTTATTTGCCAGCGGTGCATAGTTTAAAAGTAAAGGAGGATTTTGTGAGGTCAGAATTGATATACGCCTTCCGGGATTACCTCAAGTAACAGTAATTGGGGAGACTGGAATAGTGTCATACGTGTAAAGGATGTGGAGCAGAGGGTTCAACGCCGGTATTAAAAATACTGAGGGAGGTATTTAATGCGGTGGGTGTGGTGGATGTGGTAGGTGGGAATGAATTAGTGGAATATACATATTGTAGGGGTGCACATGCAGCGAGGTTAGATAGAATATATGTTACGAAAGCGGTGGTAGTGGAGAAGGTGGAGTGTGTTGATGTGGGGTTCTCTGATCATAAAGGTGTGTTAGCACAACTGGGATGGGAGGGTGCGGTGAGGGTTTATGGGAGTTATTGGAAGTTAAATGTTAGTTTGCTGAGTAGGTTAGGAGGGGAGATGAATTTTGAGGGTTGGTGGAGTGGGGTGTGGGGAGGAGGTAGGGGTATTATAGGGGTTGCGAAGTGGTGGAATGATAGGGGGAAACCAGCCATAAAATATTTTTTATGAGACTGGGCAGGAAGATGCACGATTTAGGTTTGGGTATCAAAGGTATTTGGAAAGTTTGTTGCAGGGTCTAGGGAGAGTGGGGGGCTGGTAGGGGTGAGGAAAGGAAGGGGTGAGGGCGGCATTGCAGGAGTTACAGAATGAGAGGTTTCAGGCGCTGAGGTTGAGAAGTGGTATGGAAGAGGTATTATGGGGAGATAAAGTGTCGGCAGTGGTGCTGAGAAGGTTTAGGAAAAGAAGGGAGGTAATGACGATTGGTGCAATTGAGGTAGATGAGGGTATGGGGGTATGAAGTTGGGAATGTGTTTAAAACCACGGAAGCAATGGGAGGGTATGGGAAGTGTGGTTTGGGAAAAAATATGAGGAAATGGAGGAATTGAAAAGGGGGGAAGAAGGAATTTTGGGAAATATTATTGAGAGAGTGACAGAGGAGGAAAGGGAAGAGTTAGAGGGAGTTTTAACGAAGGAGGAAGTGTGGGAGGCAGTTAAGGGTCTCAGGATGGGGAAAACGCCTGGGATAGATGGGTTACCTGGGGAGTTATATGTTCAGTATTGGGATGTGTTGAAAGATGTGTTGGTGAAAGTGTTTAATGATATGAAGGGGGAAGGGTTAATGGAGGAAATGGTAAGGACGGGGGTGGGGGTATTGGTGCCAAAGAGGGAGGGTGCGAGAAGTTTTCATGATTATAGGGTAATAATGTTGATGAGTACAGATTATAAGATTTATGCAAAGATTTTGGCAAACAGATTGAGGAGGAGAATGGGGAGTTGGTTACACGGGGGACAATATGGTATACCGGGTAGGAGTATGAGAAATGGGCACAGAAGGATTAAGGGTTTTATTGAAGAATGTACTGAGGGAGGGGTGTTAGGTCTGGATTGGGCTACGGCATATGATAGAACATAAGAACATAAGAAAGGAGGAACACTGCAGCAGGCCTGTTGGCCCATACTAGGCAGGTCCTTCACAATCCGTCCCACTAACAGAATATTTGCTCAACCCAATTTTCAATGCTACCCAAGAAATAAGCTTTGACAATTCTACCCACTCATGCGCGAGTCCCACTCAAATCCAACCCCTCTCACTCATGAATTTATCCAACCTAAATTTGAAACTACCCAAGGTCCTAGCTTCAATAACCCTACTAGGCAGACTGTTCCACTCATCAACTACCCTATTTCCAAACCAATACTTTCCTATATCCTTTCTAAATCTAAACTTATCTAATTTGAATCCATTATTGCGGGTTCTCTCTTGGAGAGATATCCTCAAGACCTTATTTATATCCCCTTTGTTAATACCCATTTTCCACTTATATACCTCGATCATGTCTCCCCTCATTCTACGTCTTACAAGTGAATGTAATTTTAGTGTCTTCAATCTTTCTTCGTAAGGAAGATTTCTAATGCTATGTATTAATTTAGTCATTCTACGCTGAATGTTTTCTAACGAATTTATGTCCATTCTGTAATATGGAGACCAAAACTGAGCTGCGTAATCTAGGTGAGGCCTTACTAATGATGTAAAAGCTGTAATATAACCTCTGGACTTCTGTTGCTAACACTTCTTGATATAAATCCCAGTAATCTATTTGCCTTATTACGTACGCTTAGGCATTGCTGTCTTGGTTTAAGGTTGCTGCTTACCATCACCCCCAAGTCCTTCTCAATCTGTATGGCTAAGTTCTACGTTATTTAACTTATAAGTGCTTGGGTTATGGACACTCCCGAGCTTCAGAACCTTGCATTTATCTACATTGAACTGCATCTGCCACTTTTCTGACCACGAATTAAGTTTGTCTAAATCTTCCTGAAGTTCTATGACATCTATGTTTGAATCAATTATCCTACCTATCTTCGTGTCGTCGGCGAATTTGCTCATATCACTAGTAATTCCCTCATCAAGGTCATTGATATATATTATAAATAACAATGGGCCTAAGACTGATCCCTGTGGAACACCACTTGTTACAAGTCCCCATTCGGATTTAACCCCATTTATGCACACTCTCTGCTTCCTATTGGTGAGCCATGACTCGATCCATGACAGCACTTTTCCCCCAATGCCATGAGCTGCCACTTTCTTTAACAGTCTCTGGTGCGGTACTCTATCAAAAGCCTTACTAAAGTCTAAATAAACAATATCGAATTCTTTATTGTGATCAACAGCTTCAAAAGCTTTACTGAAGAAGGTTAATAAATTAGATAGGCAGGAAGGGCCCCCTCGTGAATCCATGCTGGGTATCATTAATCAAATTATGGTTATCTAGATGGCTTCTAATAATATCAGCTATAATTGACTCTAGTAATTTGCCTACAATTGAGGTCAGGCTTATTGGGCGGTAATTTGACGGTAGTGACTTGTCCCCTGCTTTAAAAATAGGAATTACATTAGCCATCTTCCACATATCAGACACTACACCTGTTTGAAGAGATAAATTAAAAATGTTAGATATTGGTTCACAGAGTTCCATTTTGCATTCCTTAAGAACCCTTGCAAAAAGCTCATCAGGACCCGGCGATTAATTTTGTTTCAGTCGGTCCAGCTGTTTCATAACCATTTCGCTAGTGACTGTGATATTACATAATTTATCTTCTTCTGGGCCTCTGTACAAATTAATTACTGGGATATTATTAATGTCTTCCTGTGTGAAAACCGAGAGAAAATAATTATTAAAAATAGAGCACATATCATTCTCCTTGTCAGTAAGATGCCCAAAGTTATTTTTAAGGGGACCTATCTTATCCCTAACTTTTGTTCTATAAACCTGGAAAAACTTTTGGGTTAGTTTTGAATCCCTAGCAACTTTAATTTCATAGTCCCGTTTAGCTTTTCTTATTCCCTTTTAACGTCCCTCTTAATGTCAGTATACTGATTTATAAGATGACCCTCACCTCTTTTTATGCGCCTATAAATTCCTTTCTTCTGCCCTAAAAGATATTTGAGCCTATTATTCATCCATTTTGGGTCATTTCTACTTGATCTAATTTCTTTATACGGGATAAATGTTCTTTGGGCAGCCTGTATAGTGTTAAGAAAACAGTCATATTGATACCTCTCTTCTTCACCCCAGTCCACAGTTGATAAGTGTTCTCTAAGTCCATTATAATCTGCTAAGCGAAAATCTGGGACCATTACTGAATTATCCCTACTATCATACATCCATTCAATGCTAAAGGTAATTGACTTGTGGTCGCTTGAGCCGAGTTCCTCTGTAATTTCTAAATTATTAACAAGGGTTTCCTTGCTTGCCAGAACCAAGTCAAGTAGGTTATTTCCCCTTGTAGGTTCTGTTACAAACTGCTTCAAAAAGCAATCCTGAACTACTTCTAAAAAGTCGTTAGATTCTAAATTCCCTGTCATGAAATTCCAATCAATCTGACTAAAGTTAAAGTCCCCTAGAATTACTACGTTATCGTGTCTTGTGGCCTTAACAATTTCCTCCCAAAGTAGTCTCCCTTGTTCCCTATCTAAGTTTGGAGGACGGTAAATCACGCCTAAAATTAATTTTTCACACCCCTCTGAAAATTCTATCCAGACAGACTCTGTATGTGTTAATTCAGACTTTATACCGGTTTTTATGCAACAATTTAAATGATCACGGACATAGAGTGCCACCCCACCCCCCTTCCCGATACTTCTGTCTACTTGGAACAATTTAAAACCCTGAATGTGACATTCGGCAGGCAAGTCCCGATTTTTCATATTAAACCATGTCTCAGTTATTGCAAAAACATCAATATTACCCGTACTTGCAACTAATCTCAACTCGTCCATCTTATTCCTAGCACTACGACTATTGGTGTAATATATATTTAGAGACCCTCCTTTCTCTTTACCCTTCCTGCTCATCTCTGTTTTCCCTATACCTATTACTGTCCTTGTCATCTAGTGTCACTAGCTTTCCACTATCCACCTTATTCTGCCTATTACTAGTTCTCCTACAACTTATAATATTACTACACTGGGACTTCTCTGTTTTCCCCCCAAAACCCATACCACTAACTATTTCTAGTTTAAAGCCCTAACAGCTCCCTCCACTGCAGTTGCCAGTGCCCCCACCCCAGACCTGGATAAGTGAACCCCATCCCTGGCATACATGTCATTTCTGCCATAGAAGAGGTCCCAGTTGTCAATGAATGTTACTGAATTTTCATTACAGTATTTGTCCAGCCAGCAATTGACACCAATTGCCCTGGACAGCCATTCATTTCCAACTCCTCTCCTTGGCAAAATACCACATATGACAGGGTTCCCACCCTTCTTCCTAATTATGTCTATTGCTGACCTAAACCTGCTAGTCAGGTCCTCACTCCTACGTCTGCCAACATCGTTGCCTCCAGCACTGAGACAGATAATAGGATTGCTCCCATTACCTCTCATGATGTCGTCCAGACGGCTAACAATATCCTCCATCCCAGCCCCAGGAAAGCAAACCCTCTGTCTCCTACTCCTATCAATCAAACAGAAAGCCCTATCCATGTACCTAACCTGACTGTCCCCAACAACAACAATGTTTTTACCTTCCTTTGTGTCTTTCGTCGTGACGCTCCCAGAAGTCGACTCACATTCATCGGGTAGCACGGAGAATGGGTTCGATGTTTCCACAACATTCTCCTGGGTCTTCGATGTTTCTACCTCTCCACCCGTCCTCTTGAGCCTTAACTTTGTCCCATGCGTTTTAGCCACTGTCCAGGTTCCTTTCTTGGCTTGAGGATTCTCAACAGAAGGATTACTACGAATCCTCTTGTTTTCCTCAGTCAGTCGCTGTATCTCAAGCTTAGCTACCCTCAGTTCTTCCTTCAGCTGCTGGTAGAGTAGCTCAAGAGAGGACATCTTCTTCAGATTGAGAGAGGACATCTTCTTCAGATTGTGAGAGGACATCTTCTTCAGATGGGTTTTGGGGGTGAGGTGGTGGGTTGGGTAAAGCAATTGTATGAGAATGCGGTAATGAGGATGCAGATAAATGGACGGCTAGGGTGGGAAATTAGGATGGAAAAGGGTATACGTCAGGGTTGTCCGTTGTCTCAACTATTATTTGCTATATTACAGGACCCGTTTTATAGGTTAGTGGAGAAGGGGGAAGGAGAACAGGGGAAGGGGACGCATGTAGGGGCAGAGGTCATAGGTTATGTTGATGACACAAATCTGTTAGTTACATCTGTAGAAAGTCTGAGGTGGGTAGGTGAAATAGTGGTGAGGTTTAGTATGTTAACAGGTATGGAAGTGAATAAACGTAAGTCCTTGTTGCTAGAGGTGGGAGGGTGGGTGGGGGGAACGTTGGGGGAGAGAGAGGGTTGGTCATGTGTTCGTGTTTTGAAGGTTTGTGGTATAATTTTTAGTAACGATTTAGGGAGGGCCAGGGAGGAGAATTCGAAGGGGGTAGTGGATAGGGCTTTAGGCAGGATGAGGGGTTGGGGTTCTAAGGAAATTACTTTATTGCAAAGGGTGGTAGTGATTAATGTACTGATTTATAGTAAACTTTGGTTCAGAGTTGGAGTGTTTCCTCTAGTTGAGGAAGACGTACGTAGATTGGAAAAAGGTGTTTTGAGTTTTATATGGGGGAGGGGTAGGCATTGGTTAAGTAGGGAGGTGGTAGAAACGAGAGTGAAGTGGGGAGGTTTGGGTTTGGTTCCTTTGAGAAGGCGCCTGAGAAGTGTTTTTCTGAAGCAAGAGTTTTTGCTGATGGGAGGTAGGGGGGGTAGGAAAATAGGGGGGGTAATGAAGGAAGTGAGGAAATGGTGGAGGGGTAAAGAGCTAGTAGAGTGCGATGAAAGTCATTAGGTTTCTGTTAGTGGTACGTGAACCTGCTAAGTTAAGTTACGTAGGTTGGATAGGATTAGTAGTAATGAGGTGGTGTTGCAAGGGGAGGCTTTGTTTCCCTTATATGGGTGGAAAAGTATTTGGGGTTGGTTGAACAAAGTTAAGGTGGCTCCGAGAGTTAGGGAATTGGGTTATAGGTTTTTGCACGGCATATTGGCTACGAGGGGGCAACTGTTTATTATGGGGTTTGCAAGAGATGGGGTTTGTCCGAAGTGTGGGGAATATGAGAGATGGCATTTCATGCGGTGTATTTTTGTAAAAGCTTGGAGTTGGTAACAATATGGTTGCACAGAGTATTGGGATGGATAGGGGGGGGGAAAGTATCGGTGTTACGTGCACTGAGTTTAGAGCTGAGTGAATTCCCGGAAGGCGTACGTAGGGCTATAACATATATTATGTTAGACTATTTGTATAATATATGGTGCATGAGAGAGGTGGAAGGGGTAATGATGGTCAAGGTTCTAGCTGCGGTTTTTGTTAAAACGAAAAATAGGAATGAAGTAATTTACGGTAGAAGTTGGAGACAGAGTTTTCCGGAGGTTTATAGAGATATGACGGTGGGTGGGTTACGTAGGTTGGGGAGGGATGGGTAGGGGGGTGAGTGTTAGTTGTCGAAGAAAGTTAGGGGGAGGGACGTCTTAGTGGGGTAGAGGTTGTGTGGGGGGGGTAGTGATAGTGATTGGGTTTTGAGTGTGGGTTTTAAGGGGTATGGGGGCATAGGTTTCCTGGGGTTGTGGCAGTGTAGCCTTTGTTTTGATGGTGGTTATTGATGTATAACAGCCTTTGTCTAACTTATGATGTTATTTTTGTAATCTTTGTTTTGTTGGTTTGAGTATAATTTATGAATATAGGTCAAGTTAGGATTGAGTTTTTCAACATCATGGTTGAGTGACAATGTAAGTTGTATGATTTAGTGAATTAAGGTTTTTGTCATGATGACAATGCTTTGGTAGGGATAATGTAATGGTAAATAGCACCAGTTTGGGTTTCCTTCTGTTTGTTTATAGGAGAAACCATTATAAGTGGCATGGTAGTTCATGTAAAATGCCAAATTAAGTTTAGTTTATGCAAAGATTTAACCTCTTTTAGGAGTATGGTGTAAGAATGGTACTATAGAACCATTGATAGCGAAGTTTTTTTTTTTTTTTTTTGTGTATAATGATTTGTGTGGGTAACACAACAATATGTAGTTAAAATTTTGATAGACTATAGGAATTATTCCTTAAATACCTGTTATAAAATGTTGCTGTTCATACATAATATGTAAGGTGGATCACATATGTATGTTAAACGTGATGTAGGTTATGGTTCTGAATATATTTAAGCGTGTTGCGCTTATATTTTAGAAGAATTTAGGGTTAATTTTTTTTGGGTTACATGTGAATGTGATTTAATAATATAAATACCATGTAAGGTGTATCACATATGTATGTTTCATAAAGGGGAATAATGTAGGATTGTTTTGACTGAGTATTGTTGTCAGGTGAGCAATAAAGTAAAGTGGGGGTTTTGTTTTATTTTATAGTTTAGGAAAGCCTTTGTATGGCAGTTTATTGTCATATTTGTGTATAATAGTATTTGTTGGATTTTGTAATATACTTTTTGGTGATGTAAGTTAATGTTGATGGTTTGTGTGAACCATGAATAGTTATTGTCAAGAATATGGTAAAGTATTTGTGCTTACCTTTGTGAAGAGTTACTTACGTAATTTTGTTTAGTCACATGTGTATGTGATAATTTGTGATATATATTGTTAAGACTGTAATGTTTGGGTTTTTATAATAAAATATAAAAAAAAAAAAAAAAAATTCTTCACGTTTTCCGTATCTGAGTAATTGAAATTTCTCATCATTGAACTTCATATTGTTTTCTGCAGCCCATTTAAAGATTTGGTTTATGTCTGCTTGGAGTCTTGCAGTGTCTTCAACGGTGGACACTGTCATACAGATTCGGGTGTCATCTGCAAAGGAAGACACAGCACTGTGGCTTATATCCCTGTCAATGTCTGATATGAGGATGAGGAATAGGATGGGAGCAAGTACTGTGCCTTGTGGAACAGAGCTTTTCACAGTAGCTGCCTCAGACTTTACTCTGTTGACTACTACTCTTTGTGTTCTACATGTTAGGAAATTATAGATCCATCTACCAACTTTTCCTGTTATTCCTTTATCACGCATTTTGTGTGCTATTACACCATGGTCACACTTGTCAAAGGCTTTTGCAAAATCTGTGTATATAACATCTGCATTCTGTTTATCTTCTAGAGCATCCAGGACCTTGTCGTAGTGGTCCAGTAGTTGGGACAGACAGGAGCGGCCTGCTCTAAACCCATGCTGTCCTGGGTTGTGCAATTGATGGGTATCAAGATGGGTGGCGATCTTGCTTCTTAGAACCCTTTCAAAGATTTTTATGATATGGGACGTTAGCGCAATTGGTCTGTAGTTCTTTGCTATTGCTTTACTGCCCCCTTTGTGGAGCGGGGCTTTGTCTGTTGTTTTTAGTAGCTGCGGGACGATCCCAGTGTCCATGCTCCCTCTCCATAGGATGTTAAAAGCATGTGATAGAGGCTTCTTGCAGTTCTTGATGAACACGGAGTTCCATGAGTCTGGGCCTGGAGCTGAGTGCATGGGCATGTCATTTATTGCCTTTTCGAAGTCATTTGGCGTCGTGGTGATGTCAGAAAGGCATGCGTCTGTCAAGTTCTGTGGCACTCTCATAAAAAAATCATTTAGGTTTTCGATTTTCAGTCTGGTTAGTGGCTCGCTAAAGACTGAGTCATACTGGGATTTAAGTAACTCACTCATTTCCTTGCTGTCATCTGTGTAGGACCCATCCCGTTTAAGTAGGGGCCCAATACTGGTTGTTGTTCTCGACTTTGATTTTGCATAGGAAAAGAAATACTTAGGGTTTCTTTCAATTTCATTTATGGCTTTAAGTTCTTCCCGTGTCTCTTGATTCCTGTAAGATTCCTTTAGTTTTAATTCGATGTTTGCTATTTCTCTGACTAGTGTCTCCCTACGTATTTCAGAGATATTGGCCTCCTGTAGCCGCTCCGTTATTCTTTGCCTTCGCCTGTATAGGGAGCGCCTCTCTTTCTAGTTTGCATCTTCTCCTCCTTTTCCTTAAGGGAATTTGCCTTGAGCAAACCTCAAGTACCACAGAGTTAATTTGTTCTAGACATAGGTTGGGATCCGTGATGCTTAGGCAATCTTCCCAGTTTATATAATTTAGGACTTGGTTTACTTGGTCCAACCTTATGTTTTTGTTATTGAAGTTGAATTTGGAGAAAGCTCCCTCACGGCTGATCACATTTTGTTGATCTGGTGCTACCCGCATGCATGTCTGGACCTCTATTATGTTGTGATCTGAGTATATTGTTTTTGATATGATGACATTTCGTATCAGATCATCATTGTTGGTGAAGATGAGGTCCAGCGTATTCTCTAATCTTGTGGGCTCTACTATTTGCTGGTTTAAGGTGAATTTGGTGCAGAGATTTAAAAGTTCATGCATGTGTGAATTTTCATCTGAGCTGCCTCCTGGTGTTATCTCTGCTACCACATTGTTTGCAGTGTTCCTCCATTTTAGGTGCCTGAGGTTGAAATCCCCCAGTAGCAAGATGTTGGGGGCAGGAGCTTGAAGATTTTCCAGACAGTGGTCAATTTTCAGAAGCTGTTCCTGGAATTGTTGGGACGTTGCATCCGGGGGCTTGTAGACAACCACGATGACCAGGTTTTGATTCTCGACCTTTATTGCTAATACTTCAACTACATCATTTGAGGCATTTAGTAGTTCTGAACATATAAGTGACACACACACACGTGGCAATGCTTTATTTACAGGGAGCAAAGTCAGGGTATTTTTCCAGAATGGTCTGTAATATACCACTGTGGATAAAATAATTTGACATATCTTGAACGTTTCTGAGTGAGTTTCCTGCTGTTACAACAGCACCTGGTGTTGTTACTACACCACCTGGTGTTGTTACTTACAGCACCTGGTGTTGCTGTTACTCCAGCACCTTGTGTTGCTGCTGTTACTACAGTATCTGACGTTGATGCTGTTACTACAGCACCTGGTGTTGCTGCTGTTACTACAGCACCTGTTGGTGTTGCTGCTGTTACTACAGCATCTGGCATTGCTGCTGTTACAACAGCACCTGATGTTGCTGCTGTTACTACAACACCTGGTGTTGTTGTTACTACAGAACATGACATTGCTGCTGTTACTACAGCACCTGGTGTTGTTACTACAGCACGTTGTGTTACTGTTACTACAGCACCGGGTGTTGTTGCTGTTACTACAGCACCTGATGTTGATGCTGTTACTACAGCACCTGGTGATGCTGCTGCTGTTACTACAGCACCTGGTGGTTTTGCTGCTGTTACTACAGCACCTGGTGTTGTTGCTGTTACTACAGCACCTGGTGTTGCTGCTGTTACTAGAGCACCTGGTGTTGCTGCTGCTGTTTCTATTGCACCTGTTGAAGCTGCTGCTGTTATTACAGCACCTGTGTTACTGTTGTTACTACAGTACATGGTGTTGCTGCTGTTACTACAGCAGCTGGTGTTGCTGTTGAATTTACTACAGCACCTGGTGAAGCTGCTGTTGCTACAGCATCTGGTGTTGGTACTGCTGTTACTACAGCACCTGGTGTTGGTACTGCTGTTACTACAGCACCTGGTGTTGGTACTGCTGTTACTACAACAACTAGTGTTGCTGCTCCTGTTACTACAGCACATGGTGTTGCTGCTGCTGTTTGTACAGCACTTGGCATTGCTGCTGTTACTACGGCACCTGATGTTGCGGCAGTTACTACACCACCTGGTGTTCCTGCTGTTACTACAGCATCTAGTGTGGCTGCTGTTACTACAGCATCTGGTGTTGCTGATGCTGTTACTATTGCACCTGGTGAAGCTGCTGCTGTTTTTATAGCATCTGGTGTTACTGCTGTTACTACAGCACCTGGTGTTGCTGCTGTTACTACAGCACATTGTGTTGCTGCTGCTGTTTGTACAACACTTGGCATTGCTGCTGTTACTACAGCACCTGGTGTTCTTGCTGTTACTACAGCACCTGGTGTTTCTGCTGTTACTACAGCACCTGGTGTTTCTGCTGTTACTACAACACCTGGTGTTGCTGCTGCTGTTACTATTGCACCTGGTGAAGCTGCTGCTGTTTTTATAGCACCTGGTGTTACTGCTGTTACTATAGTAAAGTAAAAAGTAAAAGTAAAATTTTATTTCATTGCAAATTACATATGTATTGGTAGTTACAATATAAACTGAGTGCAAGGAGAGCCACTGACATGCCATGTCATTAGGGGCAGCTTAATCTAGTAACTTAAAGACTATGTACATAATATTAAAGAAATTTATTGAGTTTATTCCAGTTAAAATTTGTTTTCAAATTACAATATGATGATATTATACTGTTAAAATTATTATATGATGATATTAGATTGTAATAGGTGTTTAGATTCTCGAATGGTAATATGAAATTGAGATTATCTTAAGGAAAATAACATTGAGCATTTTTGACATTAACTTATAGTATGAGTATTTAGTTTTGGCTGAGTAGGGGGTAACATAATAGTAACATATTATTAAAATTTGAAATTATCTTATAGGAAAGTAATAATGAGCATTTTTAAAAGTAGTTTATAGTATGATTATTTAGTTTTGGGTGAGTAGGTGGTTTTGAGTTGAGTCTTAAATTGATTTTCAGACAAGGTTACCTTGATATGTACTGGTAATGAATTCCAGATTCTGGGGCCCTTTATGTGATAGAATTTTACATAGGTTGATATGAACTCGGGGTATATCAAAAAGTATCTGTGTCTTGTGTTGTGGTAATGGGTCCTATTAAAGTTAGTGAGGGGAATTTTGAACGGAGGGTTTATATTAGAGTGTAAAGTTTTATATATGTAGTAGGACTAGAATAAGTATGAATGTTCTTTACGGTGAGTAGTTTTAGACTTTTGAATATTGGTGGGTATGCTGTCTAGAGGGGAATTTGTTATCATTCTGACTGCAGCCTTTTGTTGTGTTATGAGTGGTCTAAGGTGATTTAATGTTGTTGATCCCCATGCACAGATTCCATAGGTGAGATAAGGGTAGATAAGTGAATGATATAGTGCAAGGAGAGCTGATTGTGGCACATAATAGCGTATCTTTGATAATATGCCTACTGTCTTTGAGATTTTCTTGGAAATTTGTTGTATGTGTGTTTGGAATTTAAAGCTACTGTCAAGGTGGATTCCTAGGAATTTTCCCCCTGTGAGTCTTGTGATGGGTGAACCATTGAGTGTTATGTTAAGTGGAACATTTGTGGCTTTGCTTCCAAACATGAAGTAGGTCTTGTCAGTATTGAGAGTAAGCTTGTTAGTCGTCATCAATGTTGATATTTTCTATAATTCGGCATTAATAGTGTTGGCCAGTATAACTGGATTTGGGTGAGAGAAGACATATTTGTGTCATCTGCAAATAAAATGGGTTTGAGTAGTTGTGATGCATTCGGTAGGTCATTTATGTAAATGAGGATAGGAGTGGCCCCAGGACACTTCCTTGAGGGACTCCAACTGTAATTTGTTGTGTGGAAGAGTTCGCTCCATTTTGGGACACGTATTGGCTTCTGTTGCTAAGGTATGACTTTAGGTAGTTGAGTGGGTGCCCTTATACCATAGTGTGCTAATTTTGTGAGCAGTAAATCATGGTCGACTGTATCAAAAGCTTTGCGTAGATCAATGAAGATTCCCAGTGGGACTTCTTTCTTCTCAAGTGCGGTGTATATTAACTACAACATGTGCATAATAGCATCGTTTGTGCTCTTGTTAGTTATGAACCAAATTGACATTGTGTGAGACGAGGTAGGAATAGATCTGTCTATGAATTAATTTTTCGAAGATTTTAGAAAGCAGTGGTAAATTAGAAATTGGTCTATAATTATTCAAGTCTGTTTGATCACCTCCTTTGTGGATCGGGGCACCTGGTGTTGCTGCTGTATACAGCAGCTGGTGCTGCTGCTGTTACTACAGTACCTGATGAAGCTGGTGCTGTTACTAGAGCACCTGGTGTTACTGCTGTTACTACAGAGTAAAGTCTGAGGCAGCTACTGTGAAAAGCTCTGTTCCACAAGGCACAGTACTTGCTCCCATCCTATTCCTCATCCTCATATCAGACATTGACAGGGATATAAGCCACAGTGCTTATATCCCTGGGAGTGATCATGTCAGAGGATCTCACCTTCAAGGACCATAACAATGTAGCAATTGCAT